>JAXQGT010000061.1:0-20035 GCA_037040375.1 Basipetospora sp. M8501
TTTATCACGGAGCAAACGATATTAGCGTGGAGAAGACGTATCGCGCGAGTACCGGCCTTGTGCCTCTCACCAAGAGCACGGAGTAGCGGACCGCAACTCCCCGCTGCTCCTACTGGCGGAGACTTTGGATTACGTGCAGCGAACCCTGGGCGTCCGGGGACCCCACCTGTCGATCTGGGGGAGGTCACCAGGCCCCTGGAGGTGACCAGGGTGCTACCGGAGCTGTACTCTTTGATCTGACGCCGGCGTGTGCCGCGGTCCCTGGCGTACGGAGCCCAGTTGTGGGACGGACAAGTTCGGTTCATGCCTGCAGTGGTCTCCAATTGATGCAATGCGCCGTCACCTCGCTGCCCCTCCAATGCGCATGCCGCTGGTGTGCTCTGACGGGCCAAGATCAGTGGACGGCCAAGGGTTTTTTTCCCTCGCTCGAAGGGGGCGGAACAGCGAAGGATTGACACAACGGTTCGAGGCTGTCAGGCGGGCGAGTGTCATCAAATCTCGGATCAGGACAATGTTCAAGACGATGAGGGAAGTGGGGGAAATATGGACGTCGGCGGAGGGGATAAAAGCGAAGGAGAAACAGACCGGACTGGGGGCCATTCGGCTAGAGTATCAGTTCTCGTCCTGTCCTGTCCTTGAGATTGGTCTAGCCTGATCCCTTTTCAACCCGTCCGTCGTTGTCACAGGCACCGGGAGGGCTTCGAAGTCGATTTCCCATCACTGGATTGAAGTTGGCTCGCGTAAGTAAACACCAAATTAGAATTGATGGACACCTGAGGTCAGGGTCAGAGTGTCACGTTTGATGTAGGTACGTGACACTACCCCGCCGTGGGGTTACCGTTAACCGTTAACCGTATCGTACCGGACTGGAGCGTCTCAAATACAACATGAAGAAGCTGCCGCCTGCTGTTGACTTTGACATAACAAGCTGCCAGCAGCACAAGAGGAATGTCGTCTCGCAAATTCACCCTCATACCCATTGCTGTCTGGTTGACGGACGGCGAAATGGGAGGATAGCCTTTTGGTATAGCTAGCTTCTTCCTTCCTGTTGATGGAGCAGCTACACTATAGTGTAGCGTCGATTGATGTTAAAACTAAAAAGGACTTCATGTTGTATAGATATTACAAAACTCGCTTCAAATCTCCCAAATCGACCACGGAGAACACTGTGAAACCCCCTTCCTCGCTTCAATGTGCTCACTTGAATCTTTTTCTCGAAGCTCCCAAAGAGGCGTAGCCCCCGGAAGACCAGTAGCCGCCAAAAAAAAGCCATAGATACACACCACTGCGCCAATTCGTCTGGTTCATGTTCTGTGGAAACTTGAGATGCAGTTCAGCTTCTCTCTCTCCACACGGGTACGGTCTCTATCTGATCAATGCTACTCCCAACTCGTACACCCCGTACATACTCCGTAGTTGCCCCTCAGTCCCCAGGCTCCGTTCCCCGTCCCTCCATTCCCCCCTCCCCCTCCATGTCCCCCACAGCAAGGATCAATGATGGATCAGATCGCGCGCGGCCCAGTTCCTCGCACATCCTTAGCTTCGGTCACGACGGTCCGACACGCGGAATACACTCAGCACAAAAAAATAATGCACACAACGGCTCCAAGCGCTCCTGCGTGACGAAACCTGGGGCAACCGCCCATGAACTCTTGCCCCCCTCGTACGGGGTCGACGGCCTCAATGTCCGACTGGGCGACCCGGACCAAACCATCAAATCGTCTGCCCCCCTCCTTTGTCCATAATTTGTATCCGCCATGGCCATGGGGGTGAAAACCTTATTATATAAAGCCGCCGTCGCTCACCTCTTCGACCGCCGTGTTTGCTCCTCCTCCCCCCTTCTTGTCTTGTCTCCTATAAACCATTATCCAATTCTCTGCATCTTCTCTGTCTATACCCATCCGTATATCAGAGAGGCGTCATCTTGAGAGCTACTCTGTCCAGCGTAGATTCCTCAATTGCATATTAGTAGTGCGAGAGAATCTGTCACTTTATACCCTACCTACCTAGCGCCCGACCTCCCCATCCACATCTCCCAATATGTCTCTTCCCAAGGACTTCCTCTGGGGCTTTGCCACCGCCGCGTACGTCTCATCCCGCCCAGCTCCTATATGCCTTGTTGTTAGCATTGGACCCTTGCGAGGAATTTCCTTTCCGCCCCGCGCAGCATCCGGCCCTCCGTGCTCCGCTCCGACCGGAGGAAGCTCAGGCCATCTCCGAGTTGCAGAATAGCCTCACTAACATGGATATTCCCGCATCACAGTTACCAGATTGAAGGTGCCGCCGAGAAGGACGGCCGCGGCCCCAGTATCTGGTAAGAATAATCCCTAGCCTGTCTTATTGCTGTTTTAAGCCGGGAAAAAAAAATACTTATGTGGCTTTGCTACAGGGATACCTTCACGGCCATTCCCGGCAAGATCGCTGATGGCAGCTCCGGCGCCGTCGCCTGCGACTCTTACAACCGCACAGCGGAGGACATTGCCCTCCTCAAGGAGCTCGGCGTCAACTGCTACCGCTTCTCCGTGTCGTGGAGCCGAATCATCCCCCTCGGCGGCCGCAACGACCCCATCAACCAGGCGGGCATTGACCACTACGTCAAGTTCGTCGACGACCTCCTCGAGGCCGGCATCACTCCCTTCCTCACCCTCTTCCACTGGGACCTCCCCGATGGCCTCGACAAGCGCTACGGCGGTCTCCTGAACCGCGAGGAGTTCCCCCTCGACTTTGAGCACTACGCTCGCACCATGTTCAAGGCCCTCCCCAAGGTCAAGAACTGGATCACCTTCAACGAGCCCTGGTGCTCGGCCATCCTGGGCTACAGCACCGGCTTCTTCGCGCCCGGCCACACGTCGGACCGCACCAAGTCGCAGGTCGGCGACAGCGCGCGCGAGCCCTGGATCGCGGGCCACAACATGCTCGTCGCGCACGGCCGCGCCGTCAAGGCGTACCGCGAGGAGTTCAAGCCCACCAACGGCGGCGAGATCGGCATCACGCTCAACGGCGACGCCACGTACCCCTGGGACCCCGAAGACCCGGAGGACGTCGCCGCGTGCGACCGCAAGATCGAGTTCGCCATCTCGTGGTTCGCCGACCCCATCTACTTCGGCAAGTACCCGGACAGCATGCGCGCCCAGCTTGGCGACCGCCTGCCCCACTTCACGCCCGAGGAGGAGGCCCTCGTCAAGGGCTCCAACGACTTCTACGGTATGAACCACTACACGGCCAACTACATCAAGCACAAGAAGGGAACCCCGCCCGAGGACGACTTCCTCGGCAACCTCGAGACGCTCTTCGAGAGCAAGCACGGCGACAACATCGGGCCCGAGACCCAGTCCTTCTGGCTGCGGCCCAACCCCCAGGGCTTCCGCAACCTGCTCAACTGGCTCTCCAAGCGCTACAACTACCCCAAGATCTACGTCACCGAGAACGGCACCTCCATCAAGGGCGAGAACGACATGCCCATGGAGCAGATCCTGCAGGACGACTTCCGCGTCAACTACTTTGACGGCTACGTCCGCGCCATGGCCGAGGCGTCCGAGAAGGACGGCGTCAACGTGCGGGGCTACATGGGCTGGAGTCTGCTCGACAACTTTGAGTGGGCCGAAGGCTACGAGACTCGGTAAGTTTGGGAAATCCCTTCCCACCACTTCCCACCACACATATATAATTATATAACTAACGCGCGCGTCACGTGACAGATTCGGAGTAACTATGGTAGATTACCTGAATGGACAGAAGAGGTATCCTAAGAAGAGTGCATATTCGCTAAAGCCTCTCTTCGAGTCGCTTATTGATAGCAATCGCAACTGAGAACATGCGGATGAGTCTGCTGGATTTCAAAATAAAATGTGTCCCACGCGGGTAGACTACTCTATACGTGGGTTTGACAGTTTTGGATACTGACTCGTCCTTTCACACCTGGGATTATTTGTCACACACAGTAACACTTGGGTGGTGCAATGGCTCCGGCGGTGCTTTATCGAGAGACTCCAGGGATCAATGATGTAGGGAGTGTTTGGTCAGTGCGAAATGGCCATCCGATTAATCATCGATTAGGTGTGTATCTGCTATTGATGAATAAATATCAAATATGACTGGAGTCTGTCGACTCGGTGGAAACCACTTCGTGGTTACCCCGGGGGCCTTCGACCCCCAGAAGGGTAGATTATATACAGGCGTATATATTTAAACCCAGAAACTGGGAACATTTCACACTTTGCTGTCCGGTTGAACCGTTGCCCTTTATCTGGTCGGGAATGACTCGGCGTTGAGTGTTGCTATGCGGTATGGTTATTCCAACAAGTGCATCCATCACTTCATGTGTTCGATATTGTCTCTGGCAGATACGATGATGCTGAGTGTGACGATCAAACTGGTAGAGATGCCCCTCTCAGCAATTTGTTTATATTCACATCGTCTGTCATAGTGTCATTTTCTTGTCGAACATGGTTTCTTCTTCCTTGTTCTATACATGTAGTATTGTTAAGTTCAATTTTACCTCCTATATATACTCATAACAGGCCCTGAGCCCTCCACTACGGGTGAGGACAGTTGGCATGGAAATAGGACCCATCATCCAGGGACACCCTGCTGTCCAACGCCTTGGTCCTCAGACTCCAGGCAGCGGTCGCTGCTCACGCAGGCGACATCACGATGAGTTACGCGTGGATGGTCGAGGAGTCGAACTCTTCGATATCGGGAAAGCGATCTTGCTTATCTCGAGGCAGTGGTCGCCCTCTCCACCTGCAAGTGATCTCGGCACGTGGCACTCTACTTAAGCTTTAGTGTTGAGAAGGAACCTGGAAAGAGATACATGCTGCCGCGAGCAGTAGAGTAGGCAGTTTGATCATACGCATTGATGCTGGGCTCCTTATCTCTTCATTTGCTTTCTGTGAACTCTTCCTGCTGGAAGGAATATTATGCAAGAGGACTACCGCGCTACATATGTACTGCCTGAGTTGACTATCACAGATATCTCTCTCTTGTGGCCAGCAGGTCTACGGGAAGTATCCTAGTAGTAGATGCATGAGCTTCAGAAACCGAGAAACGTCCAAAATCGGGGCACCTGGTAAGGCACAGGCCTTTAGGTGCTTCTCTGGACGGTAGGCCATAAGCATGGTGTTTTCGCCTCTACTACAAATACGATAGGTGGCTATCTCCATGATCTCGATCTATCCACGCTTGAGTGGGAAGCAATAAAATATGTAATCACTGCTTCGCCAGGCCTCATCTTGTTATCAGCTTAAATCGTCATCAGCGTCAGCGCCTTTTAGAAACCCCGATAAATCAGTCGGCTCCAAAGGTGGGCTCTGGTCCGCTCGCTTCCCTCCCTCTCCTCCCCTTCCCCCGCGTGCCTATTTACATTGCATCCAGTGTTTCTCCTAGGGGATGTTTTGTTAATACACAAATACCGTACATGGTGGGAGCACGGAGCGTCTGGCTTGGGAGTATGAACTGCGCCTCTCCGGTTGTTGACTTCATGAGGGGGAATAGGGGTTGTAAACAGACTGATGGACCAGAGAATAAGTATTTGGGCACATATCAATCCGTTCTCCAATCCTCATACACTACATTACCTACCTTCCCGACTTTATTTGATCCCTTACACTGTATTCTTCCCGTCAGACCAACTGCTGTGTATCTTTGCTTGTGCTCGCGAAGTGCATAGTCATGTTATCCGCTGGTACTTTACACCAGTGTCGAGGAGGAAGGAGCGGCAACGACGATGATCCCATTGATGTCATTAGGGGTCCTATTGATCCCAGTCGTCTTCAGTGTCGACGGAGGAGGAAGGAGCGGTAACGACGATGACCCTATTGATGGCATGAGGGGCCCTATTGACCCCAATGTTCTTTCCTATCCTGCCCACCTACTCGTTCTTTCCCCATGCCGTCCAGGTTCCAGTGTCTTCATGTTCGTTTCTTTTTCATCCCATGCTGTTTCTCTTTTCATACTCGACCAAGGCCGTTTTACCTTATCCTACCCCAGTGTTTTCTTCGCCTTCATCACGTCTCTTTAACTCTCGAATATCCCCCTCACGTTCCTTTCCAACGCGATTCACGCTCGCGGTATTACCCTCATCCTCTCTTTACTATTCCCCCTTCATTAGATGGCCAGGACGGGGTGCACACTCTCGGAATCCTCAAAAACCGGGACCTAATGAGCACAAATCTGGTCCAAGACCCAGGACTGCTCCGCCTTTGATAACTGGAGTTCATGACGAGGCCTGCGCATAAGGTCATTCGACAAACCTTCCCACGCCGGACAGACAAGTAGAACCCAACAACAGCGATTGATACTTGACAATCTTCTCAGATCGACGATTTGCTTGAAAGGTGGTGAAGGTAGGCAGGCCCAAGTTGTCTATCTCTCATTCAAAGGGCTTGTGATACTAATAGAAACGTGGGTAGTTGTGTTCTTTCTCAGAATAAGGAGAGGAGACAACGCAACGAGCACCAGTTGGAGAGTAGCACAAGAAGCGTTCACGTGAAAGGGAGGACGTTTGGGTCTTCCACGAGGTAGACCGTCCCTGAGGCAAGTCCTTCGCTCTGCTTGAGATGATTTGATTTCGTCGAGCTATTGGGCACATGAAACACATCCTTCATCCTCTATTGCATGGTATCTTTGTTGAGGGCCAGGTACCTGAGGTCTATATTAACCAGTCTTCATAGTCGCCGAGATGTCAAGCATAATCGAAGCTTTCAAGAAACATGGAAGTACGTTGCGATCAAAGGCCATGTTTCGGGCCGAACAACTTGAGGTAGGCCGAGCCAGTGAGAGCGCGTATCAGAGAGAGCAGCGGAAGCAGAGGATTTCAGTATTCGAGGCCTTCCTGGAGAACGTGTTGGAGAAGAAGTACGTATCTCACTCTCCTATAATGTAAAACAGCACCTGAACTAACTATCTTGTTCTAGAGCCTCGGACACACCAACGGTCGAAGATGTAATCGCGTTCACGGTTATTCTTCCTCCCTACCTCACACCGTTAGGTGACATCCCCTCCGTCAGCACGGTAAAAGCCTACCAGGAAGCGGCAATCAGCTATCTCCAAGTGCGCCACGCCGTTGACGTTACCTCAGCCGGGAAGGCCCGTCTGAATGCGGCGATCGAAACCCTAATAAGATGTGATGAGATAACGGGCGAGCGGGCTTTAAAGCCGCCACTCTGGCTCAGAACAGTAGACGTTGTCCGCATGGTCGAGAACCTGTACAGGTGGGCCTGGAAATGGGGCCCGTGCTCCTGGGATTCTCTAATTTCCAACGCCCTGCTGCTAACCCTACAGGCGGCAGTGGCCGCACGGGCCGGCGACATCGCAATGAGCCGTCAGTGGAAGGTGGAGGAATCCACACTCAGATACCGAGATGTCAAAGTCGGACTGGTAACCTGGCGGGGCACTGAGCATTTCGAGGCTGAAATCACCTTTCCTTGCAAAGGCTCGAGGTACGTGGCACTCTACCTGGGTTCAGGCCATTCAGAATGACGTGCTAATAAAACCCGGCATCAGAGCGGACACGGCCATACCTCACACGCTCATACTCCGCCAAGTACTGGACCATCGTTGGGTGTTTGCATGCCCGGTTTCGTTATTGCTCGTTCAAGCGCTCAGATACGGGAACGTGCGGGCGAGATCTGTCTACGAGCTCATCGCGGTGATGCGCGAAAGGGATGAGCCAGTGGACTGGATCCATGACGAGTGGCCCGTGATCATCGCCACTGCAGGCCAAGGGACACTAGGTGCGTCAGCCGTGCGGCCCGATCCCAGAGCAGCAGCGTCTGCAGTCCGAGTGAACCGGGTAATCGCGGACACTGCGCGAAAGGCGGGGATACACTCGTCGACGCTGCCGACCGGGCACGACGTGCGCCGGGGTTCGATGAAAGACATTTCAATGCTTCCGCTGCTTGGACCTGAGATTGGTGGGCCGGAGACGGCAGCGAGAATCGCTAACCACACAAGGTCGTCCCTTGACAACGGGACAACGCGGAAATATTTAGGCAGCAACGAGCGCGATAAGAAGAACTGGGAGCAAAGATTGAAGTTCTTCACTCGTCCGGATAACAAGTCGCCGTTTGGAATAAAGTGGTCAAGAAACCGAGGTATTTCTGCCCTGACAAGAAAGTATATCGACCAGCACACGCAACGTGGCGAACTCGATGAATTGGAGGTGGATGAGTCGATGAAGAGTGGAGCACCGACTTCGTACGAACGTTCGAAGACAAGCCTGATGTTGCGAGAGCGGAAGAGGAAGGCTCAGATGGAGGATGAACGACATGCGTCAAGGAAGAGAGCTCAACGCCCCCTAGACGATCGATTGTCCGAGTCAAACCTGCAGACGCCAAACCCCGAGTCCCCTATAATTGTGATCGATGACTCTGAAGACGATGACAAGTCTAAGGCGCTCTCGATCTCACCGACTGCGTTGAAAGCAAAGACGCCAGTCAAACCCGAGTCAACACCCATCTCTCTCCTTGACGACTCTGACGAGGATGAGACCAAGGGCCATCCAGTATCCCTCCCAGACTTTCAGATCCAGACATTTCCATCCGCGCAGGCGAAGCAAGAATATCCGTCCAAGATTCCAAAGCGCGACGATAACTGCGACGAGGTCTTCGTGAAGATTTTCGACAGTCACGATTCCCAGGCTGAATTGGCGCCGGATGAAACTACTGAGTGGGACCCGCTCAAAGGGCAAATGGAAATGACGCCAATGGAATTCATCGACAAGTATTCGAAGTTGAACACGTTCGCGTTTGACAAGGGCAGACAAGGCCCACACTCGGGAAACAGTCGAGATCAACCAAGTCCCCATGTCGTTTACTGCAGGAATAGGGACAGGGGCTGCCACTCCAGCTTCGAGGTTGCGGAGAAGTCACGCGTCTTGGACCATGAGGAGATTTTCTGCAGGCCCAAAAAGGGTGCATACGTACTTTGCCCATTCGTCGGATGTGGGAAGAGCGGGACGAGCTGGAGCCGAAGGGTAGAGCTCCTCCATCACGTCGCAAGCCACTTCGCCAACCGTGCTCGATGTTTGGCGTGTTCGCTTGGAGAGGCAGGGTGCTACCAGACTGATACCATTGTCGCCCTCCGGACCCACTTCAATGGTCAACACAAAGGCAGGAGCCCCGTGTCCCTTTCGCAAGTTACGGAGCATTGGATTACTGAAGCCAACTGGAAATATGCTCTCGTGGAGGCCCAGAAGGTCATTGACGTTGCAGTCAACAAGGGCCTGTTACCCCCAGATGGGCGAACACAGGCCGCTCGCGAGGCAAAGGCCAAAGTTCAAGCTTCAACCGGCGCGCCAGTCGATTGGTCCGTTGTTTCGGCCACGTTGCTGCCGAAACCGAATACTGACAAACCACTCAAACTAGCAGGACGTCGGGGAAAGGACGTCGACAGAATCGGAGGGAAATGATCCTAAAATCCTTCTTTTTTTCCCCACTCATCTGATCTTTACCTCCACTTGCCGAAGAACGCTACCTCATGTCTGATGTTGAACGTGCTGTTGTGGGAAGAACAAAAGGTTGGGCACTACACTAGATTGATTTCTCCAGCCTGTCGGTGGTGGAGTCGAGAATATTTCTATCTGTCGGAGTTGGTCCCTGTCCCGTTTCTTTCAATTTCCAGAGTACACGTTCTTTTTTTTCTTCCTTTTTTTTTTCTTTCACTTTCTTCATTCCACCTCTCTGAAGTACCACCTCTCTCTCATTATCCCCCTTCTCTCCTTTTCTGCGTTTCAGTCTCGGGATCAATGGAAAAAAATGGTGTATGAAGGCAAGTTAAACCGAGTTTGGGTGGCTTCCTGGCAATTTTTTGTTTTTCTTTTCCTTTCGTGTTTGTCATTTTTAAGCAAGGAAAAGCATGGGAGAGCACCAGTTGGTTGTGGGGATGCAAGTGGGCAGGCATGTAAGGAGGGCACCGGATCGGATCAGAAGTTCAAGGTTGGGCAATTTAGTACATAGAGTCGTCAACGAGGTCGTGGGAAGAGCATCACATACCTACCGTTAATCACCTCTGCGAGAGGGTAAGCATTCCTTCATGTTGTCTTCAATTACTGTACATTTGATGTCAAGCTGTTGCATGGATGGAAACCACTCTAAGGGTTGTCGGTATTAATAAGTACAACTCTTGTGCCACTCTTTATCTCGACTTGTTTCCTGCGGCCCTTTGATCATGTCCCAGCGCAACTGTAAGGTAGTAGCCCAGACATCGGGATTGAGTAACACGGCGCCTGCCTGCTCAAGTCCAAGACTGAGGAACATTAAAAAGTGTAAACTGGGTGGGCGGTGGACGAGAATCAGTGTATGTGGCCCAGAACAAGATTTTGGAAATTGGAAGGTAGGCGCCCACAGCGCAACCACTAGACCAGGGGGGCATTGCCTATCTATATCAAGTCTTCCTGTTACTCGAGTCGGGACGTCTTTCCTCTTCTACGTCATTCGTCGACTACGTTAACGGGCAGAAGAGATATCCCAAGAAGAGCGCAAAGTCGTTGAAGCCGCTGTTCGATTCTCTCATCAACAAGGATCGCGACTAAAATTTTGGTGTTGATGCGGATTCAGTTTGATGACGACACGAAATGTGGGGTTAGTTCATTAGTTAGCCACTTGACCCGAATAGCTGGGACGGAGGCGGGGGAAAAACATGTACATTGATGAATGACTCTTGATGGACTCGATCATGAAAACTTCCTACTCCTCTCTCCTGAGACTGGAGAGTAGAAAGAGTCGGAGTGGGATTTGAATTGAGATGCTGCGTTGAACAGCCATGATTATGACGAGATTTTTTCATGTTACTTGTAAAGTGTGAACTGCAATGAGATTTCTGTGTGTGAGAGAGAGAGTGCATCTAATCTGCCCGCCCACGTCCGCCGAGAACGAAAGCGGCTCGCATGATAAATGCGTGGACGGCGTTCTATGACTAGATGACTCGATAACAGCAACCTCAACTTGAAAGGACAAACAATCCCTGGCCGTGCGCCTTTCCCTGTTGTAAACCTCAAACCGTTCCACGCTGTTCCGTAGCGTTGATAAACAATCCCGCATGAGCGCCAAAGTCCCCCTCCCTCGTCCAGTCATGTCGTGTCGTATAACAACTATTCCCTTTTCTCCTTTTCCTGGCTTCCATTTGCTGGAGATGCAACCGTCTAGTATGCTGCGGAGAAACCCCCCTATTGCCGCCGGTATGAACTCCCCGCCCCCCGCCGCGAAAAAAAAAAGCAGTATGAATCAAGTGAAAGAAAATAAAATTGAGAGAGAGAAAGTCAAGCGCGAAAACTCAACGGCGCCGCGAAAAGGGGCATAGAAAAACGGTGTGCCTAGGCAACGGCAACTAGGCAGAGTTAAGGACGTAAAGGAGGAGAAAAGGATTGACAGCCTTCCCTCAAAATCCCCGACACCTCTCAACTTCAAGCCTCCTTTACTTCCCGCCGAGCCTGCGCCTCTTTCCCGCCTTCTCATCGTTCCCGTCCACGGTGTCGTTACCACCAGACTCTGATCTCTGGTCGCGGCGCCGCTTTCCGTTGCTAGAGGCCTCCGACTCCGACCCAGACCCGGCTGACCCGGCCGACGCAGGGGAAGGTATTGAGTACTCCACCATGTTCTCCACGTCGAACGGGCCCGAAATCTCCTCGCCGAGCGCCTGTCCGAGACGCTCCTTGAGCCCGATAATGGGCCAACCCGTCACCTTGGTGATCTTCACGTCCAGGCCGGGCACCTTTCCCTTGCCCTCGCCATCCTGCTGCAGGAAGGCCTTGCTGGGATAATGGAACCGTCGCAGATAGTCCGCCGAAACAGTAGCTGTGTACACCACAAAATGTGCCTCCTTGGGGTCGGTCGTCATGAGCCGGACAGTGACGTCGCAGAACTTGGGCTTGTGTTCGATCTTGGGGGGCACGTGGGTTCTGCTGTGAGGAAGTAGTGTCCGGTAGGGATACAGGTGCGCCTGCGCCATGGCCACGAGCGCCGCCACGCAGTAGGGGTCGCAGTCCGGGTCCTCGGGGATTAGAAGCTTGGCGCGAATCGCCTGGAGACGGGCGACAGGATCATTGGGAGTCTGGTTCGGACCGGGGGAGACTCGGTAGAGGGTGTTGCGGATTTGAGACAGGTAGTTCCTGCCGATGTATGCGAGCATGGGCTTGCCGCAACGGGGATCTACTCTTTCGGAATCGGCGTTCAAGTCGGCATTCGACCTGACGGCCTGCGTGGACTCGGTACGGAAGGATTCAAAGGGGTTGTCCGGATTTTGACTGACTGGTTTGACAGTCTCCTTGGGCTGCGGCCAATTCCAAACGCACTGCACGCGGATAGCGTCTCGGTAGGCGCGGCCGTCAAACCACAGATGCAGATCTGGAGCACGGCTTACTGGCGTATTGAAGGCGCCATCGGGAAAGAGCTTCCGGAGAACGTTAGAGATCGGCGTTTGGTAGAATGGAAGAAGAGGGCCCCTGCCGAATATGGCGGAGAGCCTCTGCAAGAGAACCGGGACATCCGGGTGAAGTGTGCGGTCGAGGTTGGGGTTTTCCGGTGATGGGATGGGAGAGGTGATGGTTGGACGATGGGTCCAGTTGACATTGAGTGTCCTGTTATGATCGTTCGTCCACGCAATTGGCCGAATGAAGAGCATCAGGCCGGCGTTGTCATACATGATGTCATACAGAGACCCCTGCTCGACCAGGGTGAAGCGGGGGCGGGGACGATGCCGCCTCTGCGAAGAAGCTTGCGCTGTGGTCGCGTCCGCAGTCGCATTCTCAATCGCACCGGCCTTGGTTCTCTTGACTTCTTGGCTTTCGCTCTCGGCCGCAGCGGTCTTAGGACTCAAAGCGGATAATTGGGCTGTGTGTGGAGTCGCGAGCGATCCATTCAGATGGATCGAAGCTTGAGCATGGCTCGGGATAGTAGTCGCCTGCATTGTCGGTATCGTGCGAAAGCTGTCCCGTGGGATGATTGATGGCCTGCTCTCAGACTCATTATTCTCGGAGATGCGGCTCCTAGAAGCAGCAACTGAAGACGCACTGCTTCCCGTGCATGAAGTATCACAGTCCAGTGCGGGCGACATCGGCGCGAAAGTCCGATGGTGGCCCAAGACACTGGTGTGGTGAAAGGAAGGACTAAAGGAAGCTTTGTTAGTAGACTTGGTCATGATGGAGGCCGATGATGCAGTGTGTGCCTTTGATATGGAACGCGGATGTCAAAGCGGTGTTGTCAGAATAGACAACGCGCAAAAGCAGTAACTGCTGCCCAGACTATTTGTCTGGCTGAAACAAGGTCTGGAATGACGAGGAGAGATGATGTGACAAAAATAAATAGGGAGGGCGCGATGCTTACTCTAGGGCCAACATCAGACTCAGTGATACAGGTTGAGGCCCAAGTGGATCGGAAAGACGGGTGGCTGCAGAACGCGCCCTAGGAACTGGGGGAAAGGGTTGTCGGACACAGATTTCGCTGTGAAGATGAGTGACGTCTTGCAATTCTGAAGGCGTTAGTGAATATGGTCGTCGCGGTCCTCGCTGGTGTCGACTGTCTCAACCTGGCGCGTTTCGTAGTTTCTGGGGTGGGGGACATTCTTGAATGTGGGCGGACAGGGTTCGGTTATATACAAGACACCCAATGCATTCCAGGCCTCACTTACCGACAGGATCGCTTGCGCTCAGATTTGATCGACGAGCAGAGTTTTTTTTGGAGGGTCGAAAAGGTTTCTGCATGCGAGAAATGGAATGCAAGGTTTCCGCCAACGAAATGGCGACGGAGTAGAGGCGACTGCACACGATATGTGATATGGTTTTGGGCAGGATGGGTTCGCGCCGAGGTGGGGGAGGGAGCGCGGACACTGGACCTAAGTACTGCGGACGGACAAAGGCCAGCTATTTTCAGCACGGAGGCAAGGGTGCCACAAGGCAAAGAGATCGAATTTCGGGACGCACGGGGACGAGGATGGGAAGGAATGCGACATGCGCCACGCGCTGCAGGCACCGCGAGAACACCGTGACTCTGTGACAACAGGGTTTTCGTTCCCGTCCAAGTCGCGACCAGTCCGCGAAGTCAGCTGCTCAAACAGGTGTGTGGGGCCTCAAATTAGGCATCAACCTATCATGTCCCATTACAGTGGTCCGTGCGAGAAAAGCCTAAATGCGATTTTCGAATTGTGGCGTTGCCGACGTCAGCGTGAGTCACGTGGGGTTCCTGGCCACGGAAGGTACCCCCAGGTGCAGTGGAGACCTCGACTCGGAGGACAAATCGCACGTGACCTGGAAAGCTATCAGCCACGTGACAGCCAGTGGCTTGGGGAGGTGGCTTTGCTCCGCGTTCTTGGCGTGAGGTCCTGCCCCACCACCCACCTTATTGCTCCGCATCGTCATTACTCCTGCCCTGAGGCCCTCTTGCTGAATCTCCGGATCTGATCTCACCCAGGCGCCCTCGAACCACATCGAAGCGGAACATCTCTCACAATGCCGGTATGTCAATCCGTCCCGTAGCGCGAAGCCAGCTGCTCAATGGCAGCTCACCACGCCGCCCTGGAATCTCCCGGCCCTTTCCCCGCCGCCGAGCCAGGCTAACCTCGAGAGCTTCCTCTCCCTTCTTCCCTCTAGGCCTACAACTCCGTCTTCAACTCCGACCCCAACCCGCCCCGACTAATAGGCAACTTCCCGCTCCTGCCCCTCCGCACCAAGACCCGGGGCCCCGCCTACACCCTCCCGTTCCCCAACCCGCCGCTGCCCGCCTCCGAGTCGCCCGATGCCGACAGCGAGTCCTACGACATCCTCGACGAGGTTCTCGCCCTCTTCCGCGCCAACACCTTCTTCCGCAACTTCGAGATCCAGGGCCCCGCCGACCGCCTCCTGATATACGGCATCCTGTTCGTCAGCGAGTGCCTGACCAAGATCAAGCCCGCCGCGCCGCTGCGGGAGGCGACCAAGGATGTGATGAACCTTGCGCTTGATACGAACTTTGCCATCCCTGGCGATCCGGGATGGCCCCTGAACCAGGTATGTTTTTTTCCTGTCAAGAACAAAAGCGGACAATCGAGGAGAAGGGAAGAGATGCGAGGGCGGGGTAAACTGGCATCCTGAAAAGAACCGAATGCATGACGACTGACCATAAAACGCTTGGTGTGTTTGTGTGCGTTAAGATGTACGAACCTCCGCGTGATAGGCAGGATGCCGAGCAACTCCGACACTACATGTCCCAGGTGCGCCAAGAGCTTGCGGCGAGGTTACTCGCGAGGGTATACGACGAGGGCGATGCGAGACCGAGCAAATGGTGGCTGAGCTTCACGAAGAGGAAGTTCATGGGCAAGTCGCTATAGTTGGGGGGAAGGAAGGGGTGGAACTGGGAGAGGCATGACAAACTTGATAAAAAAGGCACGAGGCTTTCAGAGGAGTATCGGGGCATTAGGAATGCAGTCTCATAAAAGAGCAGGCTCTGTCATTCCTCTCTACCCAGTTTATGTTTGGAGCCCTCCGTACTAGTACAGGCTGCCGTCACAAAATATATTCGTGTGAACCTACTTGCTGCTACGAAAGGGGAGCAACAAGATATGCTGCACGCTTTTGGAACTTCTTCCCGGCGCACTTGTTTTCAACTTACGCCGACGGCGCTGCGGGCTTCTTCCGCTTGTGCCTCCCACGCGCCTCCACCTTACCCTCGGCCGGCACCGCCCTCCACGCCGTGAATATGTAGCCCTCGGAACCTCCCCGTCCCGTCATCAGCGGGTGCGTCCGCCCAGGCAGGACCTGCCAGTGCCTCACCCTGCTCGTCTGCACCGCGGTGCCCAGCAGCAATGCCGGGTTCAGCGGGAAGTCGTCCGTACCGGGCCACCGCTCGAGCTCTTCGAGCGTCATGCCCTCGGCCTCGGGCGGCGGGGTCTGCGCCCACGCGGCGCGCCGCGCAACGCTGAAGCAGTCGGCGAGCTGCGTGAGGGACTCGACGTTCTGCGAGTATATCGCGATGGGCGCTCCCGGGGCGAGGAGCGGCAGGGTGTAGCGCAGGATGGAGATGGGGTCGAGGGTGCTGGCGGTCACGAGGCCAGAGAAGCCGCCGGCGCGGGTGGCGTCGACGATGAAGCGGGTGCGGGCCCAACGCCTGCGCTTCCGGTGGTAGATGCCCCGCTTGTTGCCCTTCCACGACAGGATCTCGTCCGGGGAGGCGGTCGGGGGCTCGGTGGTGTAGATTGGGTCGTGGTCCGGCTCGACGAGCTGCAGCCAGTTGAGCCAGTAGAGGTGGGAATAGAGGGGGTGAGACTCGAAGGGCGGATTGGGAACGGCGAAATCGAAATCGTAATATCTGAGGATTGATAGGTTGGGCTGGCTGTTGGAGTGGATGAGGGTAAGGGTATTTGTGCCGGCGTAGGGGATGTCTAGGTCATCGCGAGCGTAGTGTTTGGGTTTTGGCTTTGAGCTGCCGGTCTTGTTGGGATCTGTAGCTGAAGTGGGAGCGACGTCGTCACTTTCCTTCCGTTCCGTATCTCCATCAGGACGATCGTGCATCTCTGTATCGGCTACTCCTTCTGTTGCTGCGGCCCGAGACTCCTGCGGTTGAGCATCGTCGGCTTTGGGTGTCGGATGGAGTATGCCCATCCTCTCCGCCATGGCGGCGACAAGTAGACCTCCCGTATCGTCAACAACGAGCCACCGCCCACCGGTAAGCGGTGGCGCCCGGATGTGATCCGGGAATCCCGTCTTCTCCAAGCTGGCCGTCTCGGGCTCGTCCACGGCGCGGTGGACATTGGCCCAGCAGCCCAGAAGGGCCACCATCTCCTGCCTCAACTCCAATATTTTCATCCCGTCTTTCTCCTCGAGCAACCAGTCGGACAGGAGCGGGGTGTCGAGCGGGAGGACTTCAAAGCGTCGGATGTACTTTCTCGTCTTGAGGAGCTTGTACTTCTCGAGCGAGAAGGTCGTCTTCTCGTCCAGTGCGGTGTGTGACGAGAGCAGCTTCGCGATGAGGTCCTTCCCCGCAGACGCGCCGTCCCGCTTGAGCAGTTCAATCTCCCTGGTGGTCAAGGTCTGCCGGACCGACTTGTTGGCGACGGCCTCGGCGGCGGCTGCCGCGAGGGCTTCCCGATCCGCCTCAGCCAGTACATCTGGGGTGCCCTCAACAGGTCCCGGGTCCTGACGGTCGCTATCGTCCGCAACGGGAGCATCGTCACCCGACTTGATATCGGCGAGGATGTCGGCTCCAAGCTCCTGCGCAGGCACGACCCTCAGCCTTGAGTATGATTCGCCGTCGCGCTTGTCTTGAATCTCGTATGTGAGGTGGTAGGGGCGGTGTATGATGAGGTTGCTGGGGAACGAGCCGTATTTCCCTAGTGATATGGTACTGGCGGAGGCAGCAGTGTCAATATGTGCGGTGTCCAGCCTAAGACGGAGCTGTGATCCAAGCCATGCGCAGAGAACAAGGGGCGGACGAACGTGTTTGGGAGGACTTGGATCAGTTTGACGGCTCCAGATGGTAACCTGAAGCCTGCCCACTCGTTGGGCTGAATTACTGATCCCATTGCGCCGGATGCGGTCTTCTTGCAGATCCGTTATGTTCCGGGAGCGGGATCTGTAATGTAAACTAAACACTGGCAGAGGCTCTCGGCGAAATTTTGCGACGAAGTCCAACTCGAACTTTTCGAGGTTGAAGGAATGCGAGGTGGGGGACGCAGACTTAAGTACAATGAGGTAACACTGTCACAAATATCAAGGATATTAGTGGCAGGATACCTAGCAGTACCTCCAAAGTCGGCACACTGGAGGGTGCATCTGTGTGGAGTGGGGACAGTTCACGGCGGGAGTGGTCCCCAGCGCGACATTGATGTGTGTGAGAATGTGAAGTGGGGTCCCGCACCACCAGTGAGCTGAATCCGATCTCCACACAGCACACCAACCCGACGACACTCCATCAATGTACCGGCTTCTGGCTCAAGCTGGCCGGGTTAAGAACGTTCAATTTGGTAGTCTATCAGGTATTGGCCTGTATCAATTGTATAGAAGGGTGAAATAAATTCGCCACTTGAGGACAATCTGGTTCCGGCAACGACGAGCAGATCCATCTACATCAATCGAACGATTCTCCTATCCATATCCGCGGAGTCAATCCCCGTGGCGCTGCGAAACTATGGCATTTGTCCTTACTCCGGCCAGACCAATCGAGATGTCGACCTCAACTCGTGCGGTGTTGTTTGCAACAGGAACGTCCTTATCGCCGTTGGTTGCGGGCACGATCGAGGAGCGTGAACGCAGAGCGAATTTGTGTTTACCACCAGGTGGAGCTCTGGCTCTCGGACGGGCGAAGTCGGCCGCCAGCGCCGGCAGCTGATTCCGGAGACCGGTCCTTTGGCGTTTCCACAAATCCCGTCCCGGTTCTTGGAGTACCCATATTGCCGGAGCTCTTTCCGTCCTTGGGACGCGGGATATAGATTGTGCGGTGACGAGTAATGATGCCTTCAATGTCCTCGTATGGGATATACTCTTGGATCATCAACCCGGACTTCTGTGGAGTCAACACGGACCCGGCCCGGTGCTTGGTCACTTTCCCCAGAGCCTGCTGCTGTGTGACATGCTTTACGGGCGCCTGAGATGTCATTGTGATGCTCCCGGTTAGTCTCCTGTTTATTGCAAGTTGTTTATTCTAGGTTTAGTATCTCACCGGACGCTTCGTAGGGTGTCGGGAGCAAGACGAATTCTCGTCTCTTTCAGACTCTCCGCAGTATACGCAATATGTGCGCCTGGTCCTCCCGGAAGCCCGACAGGAACGGCAGTGTTCTGTAGTCGGCCCAGGCGGTTGACGCAGAGCGTCATAGGTTCGTTGCCTGCCGCAGTCTCGACAGTAACGCACACAATAACGGCAACACATTTCGTAGCAGACTTCAACTGTGAGGATTGTATACAGTAGTGGTGGGGGGAAAGTGAAGTCGAAGTTTGTGTTCTAGCATGAGAGATTCGCAGGCTTGGTTGAGGAGTGGATCATGTTTGTATCAGGACACTAGCTCACACCGCTGTCACTTGCTGCATGAAGCTTTCGGTCATGACAGGATTGAACTTAATTATTAAGGACTACGTTCGGTACATGAAAGTTTGATACTCCAGGCAACACTGTAGTAGCTCGCTAAACGAATAATTACCATTGTCGGGAGCAAGACTTTTAAATGGAAACGCTCCATGACTTCTCCCTCTCCCTATCCTTCAGATCCATTCGATCGTTGTCACCACAGCACTTGTGAAGCTACAGCAGGCGTAAGGGCTATGTAAGATATGCTATGTATGATATGAAGGACAACACAGACAGTAGGGGCTAAGAACCACATAAGTCTAGGAAAGCGAGTTACTAGTGATGAATTACAGCATCCAGAGCCGGGAGCACTTACAAGATACTAGTATTTGGCGGGAGCAGGAGGCGAAGGTCCTTGCGCCCACCCAAAGAAACGCGCCGCTCTTGATCTCGGCCCAAACCGAATCGCTGATACTGTAAGCGCTGTCTAGGAAGGGGTGATGGGGATTGAGGGGGTTGCAAAGAGGTTGGCCAAAGAAGTTGCAGATCAACCGGCGGACCCAAGCCGTCAGCTCACAGATGATGCCCTTGCGCCCGGCCGATGAGGGGTTGGCGCTTGCGGTGGTCGTGCCCCATCCCAATAGCCGACCTCGGCTGCCGCCTTGCCGTACGGAGTATCGATCCTGTCGGTGGGCGCGGGACGGCCATCGTACTCGGTGGTTCCGGGGCCATAGAAAATGTTGTAGGTATCGTGAAGGGCGATCTGGCCGCACTCCCGAGCAGCGGGTTGCCCCATCTGCTTGGGGGGGACGACCACGAATTTGGGTATTTGGAGAGTCTCTGATTGTATACCTGCCTTTCTGGCCGCGCCCGCGCCTACGCGGATGACTCGTCGGCTTGCTGTCAGTGCCGACGTAGGGTCAGGCCGAGCAGCTGCGGCTCCCAAAGGTCCCTGGGCTGGGCACCTGTCGTGACGATAAGGGGTAAATCACCGCAGACTACTTTATGGGTTCCCCTATTTCTCTTATCCTCTGGATCGGCTCATTGGTAGTCCTCGCCCTACGTTTCCA
>JAXQGT010000062.1:0-19930 GCA_037040375.1 Basipetospora sp. M8501
CTGTGGAGTTGGATAACTCCACACTACAAACGGGTTGTAGGTACAGTCCTAACGGTCTATGTTCCTGAACTGTTCTCCCTCCACCGTACCTCCCGGACGGCTCTGTACACTCAACTGTACCTGCCTGTTCCGCCCAAGGGACCCAGCTGTCTTGCACTTCGCCTCGGGGTTTCCTTACTGCTCATGAAATGCTCTCGTCACGTCAAGTTGAAAGACACAGCAGGCTTCACCCGCCAGCTAACAATACCAGCCGCGGTTGTAGTCACCCTCCCTCGTTAAGGCTCGGTAGTTCGATCGGCCGTCATCATTCATGGCCCGGATTCCTGCGCCCCAGGTTTTTGTCAGATGGGAGTCACAAGGCGCTTGAAGCTGCAAGTTTTGCTCTTTTTCTTTTGTCCTTTCCCGAACATCAGCAACTTCCGCCCGCGCCACCCACTTCAAACCGGCAGAAATAGCACGTCGCTTAATCCCACATGCGGTGTAATATATCGGGCTGCTGCTATCATAACCATCCCTCCATCCTGGCCTTTACGCCCCCCAAGCAGTGAAGACCAACCGCAGCATCGCCTGGGGGTGGTGCCAGCAACCTTTTCTCTTCTCGGGACTTTTACTGTAGCCGCCCCATTTTCAGCCCTCTGAGTTGAACGGAGTCAATTTTCTTACCCCAGTCCGAGAAAGCGGCCGGCTTGGCTCTTCGTCACTGCCTAACCACTCACCAATTTTATCAATGTGATGACCGCTTCCGAGTACGATTCAGTGGAGGTCCCGGTCAATGTCACTTTGATATCGGTGCCCCACGCCGCTGGCTGGCCTTGACACCCTGCTCATCTCTGATACATCAAGTGGGTGAATACGAGCCACCGGAGACGCTGCAGACGCCGCCTCCGGGCCCCCTGGCGCCAGGAACAGGACCTAGTATAGTGTACACTAGTAGTGCACGGAGAGAACATGGACCTAGCCCTTAGAAACATTGCCATCTTAGGAGGAGGGGTGACTGTTTTACGGTGTACACCTCAGCTTGGTCGGGAGTCTATCCGGGATACACATTCCATCACTCTCGATGTCTATTACCGCGGACACTCGTTTCGAGTTGTTTCCAAGGCCAGGCAAGGAAACCCCCTCTTGCCGTCATCTCCCATACTAGCGTACCCCAAGCTGCCCTACCCGGTGGAGTAAGGCTTCCATCAACCCCAGGTGAGTGTGAAGTCACCATAGCCCGGTTAGGGCTGGTCCGACGCGTTGGGCTTTTATCCCCGAGCAGGCAGAATGTATCCTGTTTTTACCCATGGTTCTTGCACCTGAGGCCTTCTTTCTTTTCCGTCTTTCCGCTGTCAGCTCTTCCTTCCAAGCTTGCCCACCTGTTCCATTCATTCTTCGTCGAATCATTCCATTACAAACCCTTTCTGTCACATTGCCTTTTGAGAGGTTGTAAACCCAGCGAGCTGCCTGCAGTCTCTCAATAATACACTCAATCGGGCCCTATAACTTCCCAACACGCAGAAAGTCCCCAATTCTTCGTTGCCGTTGCCGCCGCGGATCTGTTTCTTCCTTGCCAGCTGTTTTTTTACTTTTTCTTCTTTGCACAGGGAACACGCCTGGACACCCCGCCCCTCTTTGTGTCTCTCCGTCCTTAAGCTCGCCACCAAAGTGGACTGTGGGTCGGCCAGGACGGCTACTGCTATAAGTGAGCGCAGTCCGCAGATTGTGCATTCTCGGCAGCTATGAACGTTCAAGAGCAAGTGGGAACACATACCGTTGGAAACATAAACTCCCCCCCTTCGCCATCCTATACCTCACTCACTTATCCTACTGAAGGGCCTTCTCAAACAAACACCTCTCTTCCTACCGGCAACGCTTCTTCCTTCAGGCCCTCTCGTCCCCAACCCAAACCACAACCTCCATCATCCATGGAGACCGCGCAGTTCGTCCCTTCACCCGGGTCCGTCGACCAGGCCGAACTCAACATGATGGACTCCTACCACGGCTCTGAGGGATCCTCTTCCTCATCGACACTCTCCCTTGCTTCCGAGTCCCCACTCACAACACCGGGGGCAGGATCCGAAAATGGTGACCCGCTAGTGTTCAATTTCAACGATGGGGGAGACCTCAACCTCGCTGCCTCCAACCCATTGAGCTCTAGCGATCCTCGATACATCCTTGTTATTGGGGGCCTTGGATTCATCGGCTCTCACACTGCTCTCGAGCTCCTAAAGCATGGCTACAACGTCATCATCGTGGACAACCTCAGTAACAGCTATTCCGACGTTCTTTTCAATGTCGAGCAACTGGCCACCAAGTACTGCCTGTCAAAGGGCCGGGTCATGCCGTCACTCCGGTTCCACAAGCTCGACTATCAGAGCAAGGACATGCAGTTCCTCCTTAACAGCTACTCAAGGCCAGTCATGACGCCTCCCACAACTCCAGGTGGCCGGCCGGGGATGACATATCGCTCCCAGATCGTGGGGGTGATTCACTTTGCTGCTTACAAGTCCGTGGTCGAATCTATCGAAAACCCGCTGGACTACTACGAGAACAACGTCTGCGGGCTTGTACGCCTGCTGCGTCTGCTAGCCAAGTTCAACATCCGCACATTTGTCTTCTCTTCGTCAGCAACTGTCTACGGCACCAAGGCCAATCTCGGAAAGCTCCTACGGGAAGAGGACATTGTCCACCACGAGGAGACGTTCGTTGATGAGAGCGGCAACGAGGTCAAGGTCGAGCCGACCATGACAGGCCTCACCAGCCCCTACGCGCGCACCAAGTACTTTGCAGAGGCGATTCTCGCGGACGTGGCTGCCTCGGACGACAAGTGGCGCATCGTGTCTCTGCGGTACTTCAACCCCATCGGCTGCGACCCGTCTGGGCTCATTGGCGAGTCTCCGCGAAACACGCCGACCAATCTGTTCCCGGTTATTGCGCAGGTACTTACTGGCGATCGACAAAAACTCGACATTTTCGGGCGGGACTGGAACACGGCAGATGGCACTCCGGTGAGGGACTTTATCCACGTGAGCGACATTGCGAGAGGCCACATTGCCGCCCTCAACGGGCCATGCGACGTCCCCTTCCGCACTTACAACCTGGGGTCGGGTACCGGAACGACGGTACACGAGGCTGTCAAGAGCCTCGAGCAGGCCTCGGGCAAGAAAATCGACGTCAACTGGACTGGGCGCCGTGCGGGCGACGTGGGCTTCTGCGTGGCGTCCAACGAGCGCGCGAACCGGGAGTTGGGGTGGACCCCGCGGGAGAGCATCGCCAAATGTGCGAGGGATCTCTGGAACTACGTACGGCGGGTCGACAACTCCAAGCAGCAGCCAACCACAACCACAACCGCCTAAAGACTTGAATATTTCCAGTCATCAATATCTGCACATCAAATATGTCTCGATTCTCTTGTTTCTATACCATCTCTCTATCTGTCTTCTTTCTGAATCCGCACCCATTTCGCAGCCTTTAGGTCTCTCATTTTTTCCTAGGGTTTTTTTTTTCTTTCTTTTTCCTTTTTTCTTTTCCTTTCTATCCCGCGCATGGCATCGAATAAACACTCTAAATGACGTCATACAACAATTGAATGGACTTGCAAAAGTTAGAAAGTAACATCAATAGCTTCTTCACTTACTGGCGCGGGAATTTGGAAACGGTTTCATCATCATGGCACACGATTTAATGGGGACTTTTTGTTTTACTTGACCTTTTGCTCGAGGTCCCTTTCTCACTTGGAATTATTCCTGCCCGCCCTCCAATGGTGAGGCTTTTATTTGCGACTTTAATGAGTTTTCAGACTGTTTTCTTTTTCCTTGCGTGCTACTCGTTTTCCATTTGGCCGATACATTCTGGGGGATCTTCGTCCTCTCTTCATCCATGCAGCCTCGCTTCCTTAGGATGGGCCGTCATGGGGTTAGACTTTAATATGCTAAGAGAATTGCCTTCTGTGGAGCCTTGTATGTTGACCTGATGATCACCTTCTGCCCTGTGTCGACCACCATAAAGAAAACAACCCTTGGAAATCGTTGACAAACAGTGAAAAGAAAGGATAAAAAAGGAAGAGAAAAAAATCGAGAACCATGAACTGACGGATAGAAGCGTAAGCACAAGAGTGGAGGAGGGGTTGGCCTTTGACAAGTTCTGACTCTCATCACCCCATCCATTAATATAAATTTTCCCGCGCGCGAGCACACCAGGCGCCATCATCCAATCCACTTACGCTCGCTTCAAACGGATGATGGGGAGGGTCTCGAACTCATGCGTCGTCGCGCGCAAGCCCAAGGGAAGGAAGACGCGAGTAATTCACTGTACATGCATACATCAATTTATACCAGGTCGTCGAATTAAACTCCATCAAAAATCGAGGTACGAGTACAACCCCAGCAGCTGTGCCGATCGGAAGAGGGCGGTGGCAGATAGATTAAGCTCTTTCGTGAAGAGGCCCAGTCGTTCATCTTTACTTTTTTCGTGCCCTCTCAAAAGTGGATTGGATCCTATTACATACTAGCTTTTCTACGCGGGTTCCAGAAGTTTGCCTCATGACTGGGCTGGCAGGGACATGGAGAGGACACTGACGCTCCCAAGCAGGCAAGACATGTGCCGACCCGTGTCTGGAGCGGCGATCATGGCCTTTGAGATCCTGGAAGGATAGAGTATGTAGCGAAAATTCTCCCCTCCTCCATGCAGAAGATCATGCAGCTGAATGACAATCCTCCGCTCGAACCAGCATGTTCGGACATAGTAGCACGGTGGAGAGGGCATTATACTGAGTGTTAATACTCCTACTCCTACTACTCCACTACTCCGTTCTCCGCAATTCTTTACGCGGGTGGCCTCTGTAACTTTCAAGTTCACTCCATTTTCGTCGCAAGACCAGCTGGTTTCGCTGATCGACAGGCGAATGGTGCTTGTCGATCAATATGTGACGCCAATATGGATGAATAGGAAAATTCATCTCTGGCGGTGATATAGATATGTTACTACGGTACTTCCCGCCGCGCCAAGATTCTGCGTGTGAGCGTGGTACTAAATCATCTTGACTCTTGGCAGGGACCAAAACTGACGCGTTCCAACAGAGGGCACCAACCGCGGGGTCGAGAAGGGAGAGGAGAACAACGAATTGAGGAGTAGAGGAGGAGGATCGAGTGAGGGGGAGGGGATTTTCTTGGCCTTTTAAGATATGCCAGGGACGTTATTGGTATTACTACTCTCTCATATAAGCACATCGTCAATCGACGTTTCGAACGGGACCCGGGAGCGCGGTTGAACGTGCCGATGGCAAAAACTGTCCACACCTCACCCGACTCCTGCGCCATCACAGTCGCCGGCCGAGGGATTGTCCCGCGCCCCCATGGAAGGGAGAAAAGATGAGAGATTACGTACGACACACCAAGACACAACATGAAGACACCCGCCAAGTGTGTGCTCTCGACCAAGTATAATACACTCCTCAGTGCCGGTGACCCCAACAACGACCCGTGGGCACTTTTGCGAGCTGTAGATGAGCCTTGCTCAAGGCTTCGTCATCGTCCTGTTTCGCCCATACAAGATCCCCCCACCTCCCCCTCCTTCCCCAGATGTTCATGTTCCCACCGATCATGAGAGCAACAGGTGTGTTTCCAGCAGTCGACTTTTCGCCATATTGAAGGAGGATTTTTTTTCTTCCTCCACCTTCCATCATCCCGCCCAATGGGGGGCCCTGGGGGATCACAGCACCCCCCTCCCCCTTCCTCGATTTCCAATCGAAGATTATCTCTATCTTCAGCTGGGCCTTCTCGCGTCATTTCATTTCCCTTCCCTGCAAGCTAGCTTCCGCACAGATTCTTTGCCCAGACTCCGGTCGGATATCCGGCATGTTCATGGTCAAAATGGAAGAAATCAAGATCAATTGATGGGTATCGCCTGCGAACTGGGTGTGCTGCCAACCCCACAAGCACCGATATTGCGCACAGCACACACGCCCCAAACTCCGGTCGTTCATGTTTCCTTCCCCCAAAACACAGTACGACACGGACAGACTGGAGCCATCAATTATCACTGAGAGCCCATGAATACAGCTACTTCCGCTGTGCAGTCCTGTACCATCGGGCGACAGCGAAACCGCACGGACAGGCTCCAACATCCTAACCAGTGTTGGATGTTTTTCTGTTCGATCTCTTTTCCCGCAAAGTATCAACCTTCCAGCGTCGTTCTAGCAAGGCTGGCGCTACGCTGGAACCGAGTGGGACCTGCTGCAACTCTGGGGGACCCGCTGCCGACGAACACTTCAAGGTTCTTCTAACCCCTCCGTAGTGTCCGAAGTGGACTCCGGGGGTACGGGGCAGAGAACACGGACCCTCACAGTTGCAACGCTCTGTGGTCAACACGACTTGTGCTCTAAAATGAGGCCCAGGCAGCGGGTGGGTACACCAGAGTACAAAGCGTCTGGTTTTTTGTACCCCACCCTTACGTCCGTTATGTTTACGGTCATATGTGGAAACGGAACTTTACTCTATTTAGACATGCGATCTGTCACTGCACTGGTGGGTTCGTGCCTGAGTGGAGGCTGCTGAGCAAGAGCCGCCCCTGTCAGCAGCCAGGGGGTTACAGTTTGCACTAGTGTAAGAGCTACGAGGGTATTGGGTACACCGTTAGCTTCAAAGTCGCACTCGTACACCCTACGGTGCCTTCAACGTCCAACAGGGAGGGTGACATCGCACCGGGTATTACCAATGGGAGGCGCACCATGGGGCCACTAACAACTCACTTCAGGTGCACTTGCACACACACGAAAATAGAGAGGTGGAAACACACCATACCTCGGGGGGGATAGGTGGCACCGCCATGGAGCCCTTGGCATCTGCGGCTTACCTTGCGAACCGGCTCAACTTTTCCATTTTCCTTCCTTTCTTCTACTTCGTACTTTTTTAGATGTTTTTTGGGTTAGGCTGCACCCATCAAACACCTGGCTGACACCAACGCTTGGAAGACCCACCCCGTCCATGATCGCGATCCTGCGCTGACCCTGCGCGGATGGGCGACGGAGCAAAGACCGAGCCGAACATCGCATGGAGCCGAAGCCTCCGCCCACCCATTTCGGGACTAAATCTGGACAACTCAAAAGCCTCGCGCTGCTGACTTGTATTTTAGCATTGTCTCATCGTGAGACACGCGCTAACACACACGCCACGGGATTCGTCCGCCCCTGATGACTCTTCGTGGCCTTCAGCACTCCGCTGGACTGTTGCTTATTCCCTCCCTTCTTTCCACGACGTTCTTTCTTATCTTTTCTTGGCCGACGCTAACATGGGGGAACTTTACGCACGCCGTGATCCCATGTGGGTTATTTCCCCGAAGAGGCCGCTCGCACGGAGGCCACAAAGTTTCTCTTACCTCTCCAGCTGGCTCTCGACCCCCCCTTGTCCCACCACCTGAATGCTATTCTTAGTTGCGCAAGAATCAAGGCAAAAAGTACGCCAGCACGTCGCCGTTGTGGCACCGCATCGCTGTACGGATTTCCTGACGTCCTTCTCCGGTGGACACTAGCGTACTCTGTCTTACCCGACACTTTGTTTACGCTAGGCTGGTTCTACACCTTCTCGGTCATCTCATCATCAGCGGTATGCTGTCATCGCTTGAAGTCCACGCGGCCAGATGCAAGCTTATTCACAAAATACGTGGGAGAGGGGGGGGGGGGGGAGCCCATGCCAAAGCCTACACTAGCTAGCGCAAAGGGGAAGCCCAGCCGGAACAACGGTCAGAGGCGCCAAGTCGAACCCACTCTCCCCCCCCCCTGCTATGCACCGGGGGGCGGCCTTGGATGCCCGTCTCGCAAGTGGAGTAGGACTGGCCGGTCTCTTGCGCAGTTTGCCCGGTGAAGCCATGTCGAAAATGTCCGCTGGGATTTTTGTCTCGCCTGAGACCATAGGGCAAATCCTGTATACACTACTAGGACCTGACAGGGGGATGGATGAGAGAAGTGATGGGGTGGTTGGGAACAGGAGGCCGGTTGCGCCAAGTGTTGATCACCGTTCACAAGAAGAACAGATTCAGCGGGCGCCCGTGTTTGTCACGGCGCCATCTTATCTCATGATGACATCGACAGGAGCTCTTTGGGGCAACCACATTCTGTCCGTACATCTCAATCCTCTCTAGTGTAGGACGGTGGCGATCGGTCCTGACAGGGGAGGACGTGGTCGCCGTGTGTTGGCGTTGGCGTTGGCGTTGGCCCGACGGGGGATATCCCTAAGGCTGCCCTGTGAGGATTGCCAAGCAGCTTGCCTTCAAGGATTCTCCAAACATCCCGAGCAACGGCCCGAGCTTGTTCGGAGACGTGCATTTCCTCTGATACGACAATGGTGTGATTAGGGAGGTCTGCGAGCATCGGGCACTGCACTCGCGCTGGTGCCCATCTTGGCAGAGGAAAGAACCCCTCGGGAATGGTAGGTCTGACAGCGCACAGGGCCTACTGCTGGGCCGGTGGGTTTCGTGGGCGTCTCTAACTTGGTGATTGTGGGTATCCTGTGCTGCTACGCAGGCCTCGTGCAGGCAGTCAGTCCAATACGACCGAGCTGAAACGTGCATCATCAAAATTGGAACGGACCTGATATGCCAATCGACGGGGCACGCCTTCTAGGCATTCGTCATCCTCCTGGGACTTAAAAAATCAGATTTTCTTTGGTCTGTGTCCGGCCTTCAGCGGTCGGTGTTAAGTACTTCAGTACTCCGTATTCGGGTGAGATGAGGTCGACAGGATCACGTCCGCGTCCGCGTCCGCCTTCTCCTTCTGACTCTATTGCGCGGCATTTAAAATATTGGATTTGGGCCTCGTTGGCCATCACATCATTTTTACATTGCGCATGGGAAATATTGAGCATGGGATATTGACCGGTCCCTGCGATGGAGGGTGGGAGCGGACGTTGCCAGGCGCGTGGCGGGTTCCCCGGAGAATGGACATCAATCGCCATACACCACTTGTCACCGCCGTGTCACTTCGGCCCAACGCCACCGAGCTTATTCCCACCTCGTCCAGGGGTGGATAGCCGGTTTGGGGCACCGTTTACCTCAACCCTGTAAGCGGGTGTCCATAGGACCCCTGATGGTGACATAGCCCTTGCCAGGAGAGACGGTGATGGGGGTGCGGCTAACACGGTACGGTGGAGCTGCGAGGGTATGCGTGGCGCGTTTTCTTCTCCGGTCAGGGGCTTCACTGGATTTTAGTAGCCTCGTGAGGGGCTTCGTAGGCCAATACTTGTTTTTTCCCCTGGTCTTTGACGGACGGCTCCGCTGGCTTTCATGTGCCGTTTTCCTCGTATACGCTGCAGAACTAGTGCAGCTTTCCAGGCTTGCGGCTTTGTGCTGCCCACTGACGACACACCAACAACCAGGGATGCCGACAATACGAAGGGGTAGACATGAAATATTCAGCTCCTTTGAGGAAAGTTGTTGGGCGATCGGAGTCCACCTGGCTGCGCCTGCTGGACACGGCGTTGGGCCTAATCTTCATGGTTGTAGACAGGAAAAAGCCTTTCTTCAGGAACACAAGGAATGAGCCAAGAAAGACTTGAGACCGACATGTTGTGTTCTTCATTGCCGATCTCTGTTCCTCTTGATCTCCTTCTCCCAGCCCCAAGTCCGATTGCAAATTGTCGACATTTTGTTTTCCAACTCTTCTTCTCTCTTTTCTCCTTGCCGCGGATACTACACATGTACGGACGTAAACCACATTGAGAGACCACTCTATCACCGCACCAATTTGCCAGTCCAATAGTACGACCTGTTATTGGTTTCCGAAAACGGCTACTACCCGTCCGAAAAGAGCCAGAGTGAACCGGGGTGGGCAAAAGTCGACTACCACACTCCATCAAATCAAAAATCAATATGCCTGGACAATTATCCTCAATCGTCGCGCGTATGTTCCGCCGTCGGAGCAAAAACCCGCCACCGTCACATTCCAGCCAAACAGGACCGCTGTCAGCGCTGGGCCCGTCACCCGCCCACGCCCACACCCACTACCAGGGGCCTCTCCATCACAAGAAGCTCAGCATGTCGTCGTCCTCAGGGGAGAGCAGCCCGCAATCGGCTAGCGGCACATCCACGCCCGGTCGTCACGATGATTCCAGCGGCGCCAACTCGCCACAGCTAGTAGCAGCAGGGGGGCCACTGCACCAGCGCCCAGCAGCACGGAGGCCGACTACTACGGCGCCCGCGTTCGTGTGCATCCCTCTGTACATCTACCCCGCGCCGGGCGCCTGGGATCCGCTCCTGCGCGCCGCAAGGGCACACCCGGAGGCGCGCTTCCACGCCATCGTGAACCCGCACAACGGACCCGGCGCGGAAGCCCTACCGGACGAGAGCTACGTCGCCGCGTTGCGGGAGCTCGCGGCGCTGCCCAACGTCACGGTGCTGGGCTACGTGCACGTCACGTACGGGCAGCGGCTGGCGCGGGACGTGGAGCGCGATATCCGCGTGTACGCCCGGTGGAAGGACCTGTCCGACGACGGCTGCGGCGGGCACCTGCGCGTCGACGGCATCTTCTTCGACGAGGCGCCGTCGGACAGCGGGTTAGTGGGGTACATGGGCGAGCTGGCGCGCTTCGCCAAGGCGGAGATCCCCCGGGCGAAGAACGACCATGGTGCGTCGTCGTCATCTGGAGGCTTGGTGATGCTGAATCCCGGGGTGGTCGTGGACGCGGAGTACTACCGCATGGCGGACTACATCGTAGCGTTCGAGCAGTCGCTGGGCCACTGGGGCAAGGTGAAGCGGGAGCTCATGAGGGGGGTGGCTGGTTCCACGATGAGGGCGAAGACGGTGGTCATGGTGCACAGCTGTCGGGTCGCCGAGGGGGAGCTGAGGAAGCTGGCGAGGGGGTTCCGGGCGGCGGGGATCGGAGGCCAGTTCGTCACGGAGCAGATCGACGGGGGATACTCGCGGTGGCCGTCGTGGTGGGACAAGTACGTCGAGTATGTGTTCGCTGGTGCCGGAGAAAACGGGAGGCCGGCGTGAGTGAACGGTGCGATGGACCCAGGGAGGGGAGGGGGAGTAGCGCGTGGGAATCTCACAAGAGTAAGGACGGGGAGGGAGTTTTGGTTGTTTTTCTGTTCAAGTGCAAACAAGTATCGCTGGAAGAGGTAGAATGGAAAGGACTGAATTAAACAAACAGCATGCTCGACTGTCGAGCACCTCGTGTATAGTCTACTAAAACATAATATAGATAATAATGCCCGTTGTGTGCTTGTAATAGGCCCTCCGTGGTTTCTTAAAATCGATGGCCGCTTTGTATGCTCAATCTCCTCCTCGACCCCTTGTGTCTCCCGTGTCCATGCTTATGCTGCTCCGTTCCATACCATAATCATTCAGTATCAATAGCAGTCTCGTACGAATCCCCATCACAGTACTGCACCCACCCATCCAGAACCATATCCTTTAGCACGGTGCTGAATTCCTCCATGCCCTCCGCCTCACACCGCTCCTTCGCCTGCTTCTCGTCCAGGTCGGCGGCCCCGCCGTCCGGATACTCGATCTGGAAGACAGGCTTGCCGGCGGCGATGAACTGCGCAAACACGTCGCACTCCTCATACTGGGCGCACTGCTCGTTGACGGAGAAGTCCACGCGGTCCAGGACATCCGGGATGATCTGCCCGGCGTTCTTCAGGCCGACGGCGAGCTTGTACTTGCTCGCCTCGGCGGAGAGGAAGTTCATCATGCTGATTGAGTCTTGCTCCGTCAGGCCCAGGCCGTTTTCGTTGTTCTGGAGGGGAAATTGTCAGCATCTTAAATGCACCGAGGGGTGACCCTGCCACAAGGTGGGATTTTAAGAGGAGGAGAGTGGAGTAAAAAACTCACGTAGCCATCCACGTTGTCGGGGTCAATCGCATCGCACCCCTTCTTCGCCGCAAGCTCAATGCGGTCGGCCATGATGGAGCGCACCTTCGGACTCGACATGTTGAGCCATCTCTCCCCAGGCCAGCCGTCGAGTTCCATGCCCAGGTCGCCCTCGTCAAATTCCTTGGAGTCCGGTCGGAAGTCCTCGTACGACCCCGCACTGAAGTAGCAGATGACCTTCTTCCCGCGCCGCTGCAGCTCCGCAAATACGCTCCTCTCGTTCGTGAACAGATCCAAATCGTACACTTCCACGTCCGGCGTTAACTCCTCGGACAAATCAAGGGGTTGCCGCAGGATGATCTGCCACGAGGCGCCGACCTGGGGCTTCCACTTCGTCTCCCGGGGCGGGGCGATGTCGTCGGAGTCGTCATCGTCGCTGCCCCTGTTGCGCAGGGCGAGTCCGATTCCCAAGCCGAGGGCCAGGGCCAGCAGGACCACCGTGATGGCGGTCGCGATGATGCATGCCAGGCGCTTCTTGCGACGGGGCGGCGGGGTCTCCATGGGTTTCGGATACTCTCCGTAGTATGACCGTGTGTTGTTCAGCCTCGGATCCATGGCGGCGGACAGGCGAGTATTTAATATATTATTTTTCCTTTCCTTCTTTCTTCAACTTAATTTAGGGGACTCTCCCTGTGCCCCAGTTCTGATTCACCCGGCAGTGCGGGACTTCGGGTAGCGCCGCCTTGATTTGTCCACCACACTTTCAGTTGTCAATCAGCTCGCCTATTTTGCTTTTTTTTGTTCTTCGCTCCGCCGCTTCCACTTTGCGCTGCCTTTCTCCACAAACGGCTATATTGCGATGGGGTGCGGGTAACCCAGTGGATGGCGCGAGGTAGCACCACAGCGGCTTACCCCGTTGGACGAGGAATTATAACGGCAAAAGGGATATGGATATGTGATGACAAGGCCTGCGGCGCCTTGCTTGTGTTGGTGACGGCGCAATCTTTGCTTTTCTCTTTATCTTTCTTTATATTTCTCTCGCGTGCTTTCTGGAATGCTTCTGTGGAATTCTGCCGCGAGCTGTCAAATGAATGAAGCCCGGGGGAGGGAGTAGAGAGTGTTGAGGAGGGAGCGGGTATGTTTGCCGGTTCGTGGGTACGGTAAATGCGTTCGCGGCTCGGAATGATTTCTTGTGATGAATTGATTGCGTGCAGCTGGGGAAAGGAGAGGCCGCATATATCAATGAATGAAAGCCGTGTCGATCCGCGTGAGGGCCGTGGGGGAAAGTATTTGTCTTCCCGGCGAAATGAAGATAGGATTCAAACACAGCACCACGGATGGAAGTGATGGGAGTTGGAGGGGAGTTTGCGGAGAGTGGACACAGTCGGGCCGCGTCGGTGAGTGAGGCTGAGGATGGTCAAGGGTCAAATGGGACTTCCTAGTTCTATCTAGTGCTCGATGTCGCCTCGCATCGAATGGCAGTGTGGCACCCAGTTGATATTGTGAACATGAAGTATTGGGTTGCCCGTGCAGACTAGAGGGTCAGAGTATCCATAGCCCCAAGCAGGGACCGCACCCTTACGCGACAGCGTACGAGTACACTACAAAAGGACACTATAGTACGCTAGGGGATAATAACACACTGCCTGGACGTGCTGTACGAGTACAATGCTACACTGGTGTCTTCCACTATGTCGCCATTCGTGGACGCTGGGGTGGAAAGCGAATGGACGGATAGCGGGCGTGAGGGATTTCCTCGCCGTCTGTCTGCGGTGTTAGTGCTCACCTCGTCCCACTTTTTGGCCGGCTTTCACCGAGTTGATCGAATATTCTTCGCCAGATCTGGAGAAGCATGGTGCCGGATGGCCTTGACTCTCGAACACATTCCAGTATTTCTTACACCCACTCTGGATTTCCTTGATATTTTTCTTGCCAGTATTGAGTAGTGGACACTACGAGAATTACTCTCGGGACAAGCCCACGTTGTGGAGTTCAAGCCTTCGTGCGAGATACAGTACCCGCCGGAGCCACCGCTTGTGGGGCGAAAAGCACCAGAGGACTGGCGGATGTTACGGGGCTCGAGGGAATACACTAGAACCAGACAGCAGTGGGCCTCGCGGACTAACACTCCGTCGCATTTCCCACTGTTCAGCTCACTCCAGTGTGGAGATAAACCATCAATAGGAGCCTAAAGTACCCTCCGTAACGGAGGAAGCCCGAGCCGGTCGAGGAAATATTTGAGCGTTCGTTAAGTACTATTGACGTCGATCAGCTGTGGGCTGTCAAATTGACAGGGGACCCCTGATCGGTGACTGTCAATGTGCTGTTCGTGTCTGCACGCCCCTTTTCCCGCGCAAATGATTATTGGTGCTCACGGGCTGGTCGGAAGTATGTTTGTCCCTGTGTCCCAACAATCCGTATACTACATGTAGTGGAAGGATCATGATTGATGCTGAACCGATGATCTCAGTTTTGCGGGATGTCTACCAACAACTCGCCGCTTCATGTTCAGGTTCAGGCAATGACACGGACCTTCAGCAGAGCCGAGGGAACTGGCGCGTCCCAAAACCCGAATCGCGGAACGGAGCGACAGGACAGTGTGGCTGGGCTTGGCTGGGCATGAGTGGATGGGCGGGCCTGGCTGGGCTGGCTGGGGATCAATTGATGCTCGCGGAACACGGGCCTTGGCGCTTGATGACGGCACGTTGTAGTGCAGATTCTGCACCGTAACACCCATCAATCAAGAGCGATGACCATACATGTGGAATACATGAAGGAGTGTATTGTACACTACATCAAATCGGTTGATACACACATGGATCCGTCAAATAATTAAGAGTATGCTCTCTGTGTGGAGGACGGGTAGGGTCCCCCAAGATCACTCTCGATTGAACTTCACTATGATCAGATCTGCGAGGCTGCTACGGGAGCTTGGATGACGTCTCATTGGGTCAAGTCTCTGCGGGTTACAGGTGGTGGCCCATGTACTCGTACACTACTCGTATGTACCCGGGATCAATCTTGATGATACGAGAAAGGGCTGCCCTATATTACAAGGAACTCCGCCCTGTCAAGTGGAGGTGGGTGAGAAAAGCGAAGGGTTCTGGTCGAGTTGGGCCAAACCAGGGTATCGTTTTATTGGTACACATCAACTGCAAAACCCCGGGTTGATCGACGGCAATATCATGCACAAGGAAACCAATATTTCTCAAAATGTCGTGCTTCATCCTACACTTGTTCTTGACGTACGGAGTACTGTATTATTGTGTCCATATGTCCAGTCAATGACTACCCAGGAGGCAGGTGTCAACCTCAACATTGGTTGTGGTGGAAACACATGTCCAACCCCCCAGCCGCCTTTGCATTGAGACTTGCCTTTAGTGATGATGTTCGCATTGGATGGAGGCGCGCGTGCAGCTTCGGCATGAACATACATGTAGGCACCGAATCGATGTGGAAGGACGTCCTGTTGGCTTGGCCGTAATACCATCAATCGTTGTCATTGATTGCGAGTCGAGAGTATTTGTCTACGGTAGTCTCCGAAGGTGACGGCGGCTAGGGTACGGAGTAGGGTACAGGAATTGAACCCCAGGAAAACGGGACAGGCTGCAGGCTTCAGGATGCAACGACTACTCGAACAGTACTCGTAATGAGACGGAGGACCAAATGCCGGCGTCCGAGGAGTAAAGACAGTCAGTGACCCCGGGCTCCGTTCGTACCGTTGCTCTCGGGCGTCAACGACCGGCTTCACCCACACTGAGGTCACTGATACCACCCTACGGCAAAGGGGCCGGCGCTCGGGGCTCTGAATGTCACTAGCCCCGGTTGGGTTTGTCGCTGGGTGGGTGACCTTCTCGACGACACTGAATGGACGTAATGTGACGCCACCAATTTCCCCGAGGGCCTTCCCTTGCAAAGCACCGTTTTTTCCCACAGCGCCCATCCGTTTTGAACCAGGGGGGGGGAGCGGAAGTGGCACGGAACACTCCCCATCATCAATGAGAGCGGACTTCACACTTGTAAGATGTTTCCGTTCTCAGCCTCAATCGCTTGATTCCGACCGCTATCCCTCCCTTTAATCTCCACCAATACTCCAGCCGCAGTGAAAGGAATACGAACATTGAAGAGAGACAGACTAAACGATATCATATCCACATGGGCGCCAAATTTGACACAAGCAGCGCGAAGTTCATCGATTCCTCAATACGAGTGCCCAAAAGCCGATGCACCCAGCGAAACGGAGATGAGAGTCCCTCAAGTGCGCCCTCTGCATCCGCTGGCCCGCCCAACGACCCACGTCCAACCTGCTCTTCTTCAGCTTTGCCCACCAAGGAACAGGGACACTTAACCACGGCCAGGCACCAAGCTGGGCCAACCCCTGGTCCGGTCTGTGGGCCCAACAGCGCTAGTCCTACGCAGGATGTGATGTGCGAGGGCCCGGCATGGCGGTTCTTGGCGGCAGGGGTTCAAAGCGTATGGTGTGGACAACGAAGACTTGCAGCATCATGTTGCCCCCGTATTGAGAATAGTGCGTGCTGGAGCCGCCACGTTCGCCCTACACTAGAATCACCAGCGACGCGCTCGTGTTCAGTCGACCGAACCTCGTAGCCCGATTGAGCGAGTTAGCGTTTCCTCGTCTGCCAAGGTCTGGGATGTACATTACAATGGTGGGTAGTGTACGGATATAGTACTTGGTAAAACTATTCTTTTGGAGTAGTTGTCATTATCCGTTTCCCTAGCCACAACTGCTTGCACACTGCAGGCGGTCATCGTGGTCGGAATTTGACATCAAATCACTTACAATACAAAGGGAGCTTTACTACAAATGCGCCTCAAATTGAGTACCCTCGCCAATGCGGTATTGCTCCCGAGAAATTCGATAATTCCCGCATGCCGCCATGGGAAAAACATGGAGGGCTGAGATACGAATTGTCCTGCAAGCGTGCGAACGGGCCCATGAAATCTTACGGCCCTGTGCTATTTCTGGTACCGTTCGGGCTCCGCTCCTCGCCTATTCCCACAGCCAGGACGAACCTGGTTCGCGGTTCCAACGGGACTAACAAAGCATCAGCCCTCTTTGCCAGGAAAACGGTCTTGCTGCCACCAATTTCCACCTCCCCCATGTGGTGGCGGTCATGGGCCATCCCATGTTCCAATGCCTCAGTCAAGGTCTTACGAGTAGTGTAATTATGGAGTACAACTAGCAAGGCTTCCAGGTCACTTCCTCCAAGTCCCCCTTCACCCCCTGACAAGGACCGGCAGATAGAATTCTTAAAAGAACCTAGCCACACGGGAATTCTTCAAGAGAGCATTCCAAGTGTTGTTCCTTCTTCCTCTCTCTACAGCACCCTGGGATTTTATTGAGCGGCCTCTCTGGACGTTGCTTTTTTATCCCGTCCAGTCTTTCTTTATCGTCACTCGTTTAGACCCTTCTTTCCAGTTAATAGCCCCTCCTACCTTAAGGGAACACAGTTCAAGATGCGGTTCGCTCGCCGCGCCATCGGCGCCCTGGTCGCCCTCCATGCGTCCATAGCTTCTGCGTGTATCAAGACTGTCGACGGCACCGTCCTCGTGCTTGCGCGGAACGAGATCGACATCGCAAATGCCGCCGCCGGCCTCGAGGCGTACGGCATCCACTACGAGGGCATCGCCGTGCCTCAGGCGGGTATCACGCTGCCCCAGCTCAACTCTTCCATCGACCATGGTAACTACGGCGCCATCGTCGTCCACGCCGAGGTTTCCTACGACTACAGCGGGAACTGGAGGAGTGCGCTCTCCACTGAGCAGTGGAATCAGATCTACGCCTACCAGACGGATTTCGGTGTGAGGATGGTCCGCCTCGATGTTTACCCCACGCCTGATTTTGGTAAGTTACCCCCTACGGCGCTATCGCCAGCAACTTCATTCTTGGTGCTCGTCCGCTTTCTTCACCAGCTGGAGTAGTATTTCTTGATGGTCTCACGGCTTGGAGCTCAAACTGACACATCGTCTCAGGTGTCACACCCGCTGGTAACGACGAGGGATGCTGCGGGGACACAATTGACCAGGGAGTCTATATCAGCGACGACTCCCAGTTCCCTACTGCCAACATCAAGACGTAGGAACACACCTTTCATCCCAGCTCCGTTTCCACATGCATTCAACGGCGCTAACCATAGATGCGGTGAAACAGTAATGCTGCGCTCAACACCAAGGGCCTGTGGCACTACCCCTCGACCATTGTTAACACGGAGACTACCACCGAGTTTGCCCAGTTCGAGGCTGTCGCTGGCTTCCCCAACCCCACCACCGCCGGTGTCATCAACAATTTCAGTGGTCGCCAGCAGATGGTCTTCTTCACCAGCTGGGCCAGCGATTGGGCTATTGCCTCCAACTTCCTGCAGCACTCGTTCATTCACTGGATGACCCGCGGTCTTTGTAAGTCGCCCAGTCCCGAACACAAAATTAGTCGTCCCATGTTCCTTTTCTTTATAGCAAAGGAAGCGTATTGCTTCATAAAGCAGTGATGCTGGGAAATTCAATATTAACGCGCACATATAGTCTCCGGAAAGAGGAAGACGTACCTCGGCACCCAGGTAGACGACGTTCACCTGTCCACCGGTCTCTACATCCCCGCTGGCGTTGAGTTCCGTCTGCGTCCCGGTGACCTCGAAGCCCACGTCGCCTGGCAGGCCGACATCAACAGCCGCCTCCCCGCGGGCTCTGACTACTTCGTCGAGCTGGCCCACAACGGCAACGGCGCCATCATCTCCGCCACGGACGAGGGCTCCAACGAGAACCCCGACTGCAACCCGCCCTACCCCGTCTACTACGATACCGTGCCCGATGTCCCCTACGAGTGGAAGAAGCCCATCGGCAGCGGCGAGGACTTCTGGGACAACGAGTGGACCACGTACGGGTGGGAGCCGCAGTGCCCGGCCGACGACGAGCTCGCCGCCTGGTTCCTCAACGAGGCCAACCGCGACGCCTTCGCCCATCTGTCTCACACCTTCACCCACGAGGAGATGAACAACGCCACGTACCGCGACGCCAACCTTGAGAGTCTCTTCAACAAGGCCTGGCTCGAGCAGATGGGCTACACCTCCGCCGCCAGGTTCTCGCCCAAGGGTCTTGTGCCGCCCGCCATCACCGGTCTCCACAACGGCGACGCCATCAGGGCCTGGATGGACAACGGTATCGAGTTTGTCGTCGGCGACAACACCCGTCCCGCCCTCAGGAACCCCGTAAGTTCAACCTGCATACCCTCTGCTCCCCCCATGTACTGTGTTCGGCGCGCGTGTGCAATCCCCCACCTGCGAAATCAACAGCAGACCCGCTAATAAGTGAAAAACGATACAGGTGAGCCAGTACTGGCCCCTCATCACCACCGAGGAGGACAACGGCCACGCCGGCCTCGTCGTCGTCCCTCGCTTCGCCACCACCATCTACTACAACTGCGACTTCGCCGCCTGCACTCTCCAGGAGTGGATCGACACGTCGGGTGGCAGCGGTGACTTCGAGAACCTCCTGCTCGACGCCAAGAACACCAACACCCGCTACCTGCTCTCTCTCCACCCCGACCCGTGAGTATTCCCGACTTGTGACACACTCGGCATGGGCCAGGGATTCTAACTCGTAACCCCCCCATGCAGGTACATGTTCCACCAGGCCAACATGCGCCAGACTGTGAGTACCCCCTCTCTGTTTTCTCTTTCTTTCCCATGTTATTGAAATACTAACGAGTTCCTCGCTAGGATGCTCCCAACTTCACCGTCGGCCCCGTGTCTGGAAAGCTCTCGCTGCTCACCATCTGGGTCGAGACCGTCACGCAGGAGCTCACCCGCCTGACCAACTGGCCCATTCAGACCCTCAAGCACGATGAGATTGCCCAACTCTTCCTCGACCGCATGGCTCTTGAGTAAGTCACTCACACAATCACCTCTTCCCTAATTCTTCGTTGTGTTGCCCACCATCCTCTCTCCCAACTCCCTTAACCCGTGTAAGATGTTTTTTGCATGACGCGCGGGTTTTTTTTTTTTTCTTCAAACAGAAGCAGAAAGCTAACACGTGGCAACCCCCCCTTTTCAGCCAATGCAACCCCAACGTCGAGTACATCTTCGACCACGACGCCGGCGTCATCACCGGCGTCAACGTCAAGGCCGAC
>JAXQGT010000063.1:0-38711 GCA_037040375.1 Basipetospora sp. M8501
TATACATGGAGGCAAAAGTAGCTGAAATGAATAAAGAGATGAAAGATTTATCATTAGAACAGTTAGATGTTTTATGGATGGAGCCCGGGTCGCTGCCGTGGTTGGGCTCAGTGAGGCCGAAGGCACCTATGAGGGTGCCTTTGGCCATGGCCGGGAGGTATTTCTCCTTTTGCTCGGCGGAGCCGAATTCGTAGATGCCGCCCATGACGAGGGAGGACTGGACGGACATTCCAGAGCGGTAGCCACTGTCGACGCGCTCGACGGCGCGGGTGATCAGGCCGCCGGCTACGGTGGACACGCCGGCGCAGCCGTAGCCGGTGATGGTGGCGCCGAGGAGGCCGAGTTCGCCCATCTCTTGGAGGATCTTGGGGTCGTAGTGCTCGTCCCTGTAGGCCTCTGTTTCCGTGAAGATCTGTCAGTGTCACAATTCCAAGGTACTTGTAGAGCACTGTGGGTTCTGGAGGGGTATTGGAGGTATTACGTACGGAGGACGCGCGGGGCGAGTTGCTCCTGGCAGTACCGCTCGGCGGTCTCTGCAATTGCAATCTCGTCATCGGTGAGGAGTGCTTTGGAGTTGAGGGGATCCTCCCAGTCGAACACGGGCCCTGTTGACGTGCTCGCGCACCGGTGGAATTGTACTGGGATGGGCTGGCATCGCGAGGGGATGCTCGCGAGGCGGGCGACTCGTTGGATGATGAACCGAGGCATGGCGGGAGGATCCTGACAGTCGAGAGGTTGACCCTGCGGAGGGCGTTCAAGGGGTGATCTCGTTTTGGACCGACAGCGCTTTACGACTCCAGTTGGTCTCGAATGGGCATGCTTGCGAGAGACCGATATCGTAGGGTTTCCCCACTGGACCAGGGGGCCGAGAATTGCTGAAGTCGAATGCCCCGGTGGCAGCCGCTAACCGCAGCCGAGCGAAACCGGGTGCGGCCCTAGCCAGATGCCGAGCGCTGTGGGGCTCCACTCGTGCAGTGTTCTGAGACGGAAACCCGGCTCAGGTTGAGAGCGCCGTGTGCGACCTCACCTTGGGCAATCCAGAGATGATCGATACCGAGGGCTTGTCTCTATCGCGTTAATTTTCTGTGCTTCGGCCCCGAGAGCGATGTCTCACGTCTTGTGTGAGCGCTTACAGTGTAACTTGAATTCAGGTGTCATTTGATCAATCAATCTGGTGCTGGATTGATCACTGGTGATCAACTACTGTACATCTGTGCTATAAATGAGTTCGAGTACCAAAACCACCCGACCTCGGTGCTGAGATGCTCACTCGTCTCACGACTACCCTGGCCTCACACGCCAACTGCGTCGCGGAAGGAGTATTGTTCAGTAGAATCGGGCCATCTTGATGATGTGCACCTCGATGCCTCACCTCGATACACCGACCAATGGTTGAACCCGTGGACAAGACGGTGTGGACGAATGCAAGGGTGTAGTTAATCCATTTCCTCTTGCCCTCCCCCGATTGGAGAATCCCCAAACGCAGAGCCAGCGCATCGCCTGGCAAAGCCAGTCGAACCGCAGCCTCATCACACAAGGTTGACTTCATGGACATAAATTGATACGAGGCCGCAGCTGGGCCTCTGCCTTTTTGAAGCCTCTCTTCTTGTTGGCCTAGTTCCTCATCATGGTCTCTCATTTACGAGGGTCTCGAGGCATATACGAGTACCTCCCGGAACGACTGCGATAACGGCTGATCATCAGTCAGAGGTTATTTCGACACCTACCACCATATCACTACCAACTGCCACCATGGGGGCTTCGAAGAGGAAGCGCCCTAAAGAAGACGGGCTCTACGATCTCGATGCCGACTCCGACAATGGCCTTGACAACGAGGACTTCATCGCTCCGGCCATCAAAGACCAGCATCGGCACCCTAAATCCCAATTTCACCGCCCTTCTCCTGGCAGGGTTGCCAAAGGATTGCGGCCACGGCGTATTACCCGGAGTCGTACCTCTGAGCGCAGAGAACATGACATCGAGGAGGTGACTGCACCTCAAGAGGAGGCAATAGAACAGCCATCCCACTATCAGCGGGGATTTCATTGGGAATCGAACCTACCTTCACCTTTAGTTGGTGATGGTCCACCACCGCACACAGCCGTTCAGGGTGCCAACAAAGGTTTCACGCTTGACTCTAGGCCCAATGAACAAGTTCCTGGGCCTGGGGAATATGGAGCAGTTCCACCTTCAGATTTCGCACCTTTGGTTAGAGGAGTCCCTGATGATTCGCTGCCGCCTTCTGCCGGTTACGGTGTCCACGAAAGTTCCGTATTTTACTATCCGCCCCCTGGACTTGTTGACTATTCTTCACCCTCTGAACGCAGGTCAGGATGGTACGAACACTGGGGCCCATACGTCGCTGTGGAGCCACCAAACACTGTGAATCCGGCTTCATTGCGCTGGCTTGGTGAACCGGGAAGCCAGCCGGAGAACCCCTTCGACAGTTCTGATGCAGTATTTGTTAACGTCTCTCAACCTCACATTCATCTTGATCCACTCCTCTACTCCCCTCTTGCCATAGGTCAACAGATCAACCCCAATCTCTACGGCTTTACTCCTTTTCCCGAAGCTACTCGTCAGGTCGACGGGGCAGAAGCGCTGTGGCTTAACGAGGCTGGTCTTCCATTGCGGGACCAAACAACGGTACATGTAGTTGGAACACACAACTTCTCACTAGCGACTGAGGAAGCTGGAACACACAACTTCTCACTAGCGACTGAGGAAGTTGGAACAGACAACTTCTCACCAGCGACTGAGGAGGTTGGAACAGCCAACTTCTCACCAGCGACTGAGGAAGTTGGAACAGCCAACTTCTCACCAGCGACTGAGGAAGTTGGAACAGCCAACTTCTCACTAGCGACTGAGGAAGATGCTACTTCAAAGGGACTTATAAGGCCACCGACCGCCCTTGATGGTCACGAACACAGCCGAACTGGTCGCGGTAGCGTACTACTGACCGAGCAAAGGGAAAGCTCCATAAATGATTCCGGATACTCGAGTGCGGAAAATATCCCAAAGACAATCCATGATAACGATGGTTGCTTAAGCGTTTACTCGGTAGAGTCTCTCCCAGAGCAACTGCAAAATGGGTATATAAAGGCCTTCTCCGACTGCCTAGAAAGGGATATACGCCGCCTCGCAAGTTCCTCTGAACCGTCATGGCAGTCATGCGGGGCTCTTGATCAGTGGTTGAAGATTTTTGCGATGAAGTTGCATGGCGAGTCTGCCACCAGAACGCAACGTGAGGCTTCCATCTTCACCCGCAAATATAGAAGGTATATAACACCAGCCCATTCCGTCCCTCTACCTTTACCTTTTTTTTTCTGCATCCTAACGCTTATTGGATAACAGAAAAATCATGGAGGGGTTAGGCTTTGTTCTGGACAGCCAGCTGTCAGAGCACGACAGTGACCAGTCTGAGGACCAGCCGGAAGAGCCACCACGCCAGCCTTTCCGTAAACCGAGGTCTAGCATTGAAGACTGGCTTGGAGATACGGAGACGACAGGCGAAGCCGAAAACCCCCCGGAAATGCCCGTGGATCTCGATAAGGACCTTGATCTCCCAAATCTTTCAGCATACGAGCGGTTCATCCCCCGTTCAGAAGCGTATCGATGGCTTCTCTCGAAGATCAAGTGCTCATTTCACCTAAGCACGCCCGACGAGGATCAGCCAGCGGACATCGGGCACATCGTACGAACAAAGTTCCTGGCACACCCGAGTTTCCGCAATGTCAGGCGAACTGGCTCACAGCCCACGGTAGGGCTTACATTCCGATTAGAGTGGAAACCGCTGCAGTTTATCCTGGAACAGGAGTACCCATTGCCCCCTGCAGAGGTCCTTGATAGTATAATATGCTTAACGGGAACATGGAGGCAGGCTCAGGCAACCACGCTCTCTGAATATATGAAGCAGACCTGGCCACTAAATCATGAACCCCTCAGACTTCTATTGAAGAAGGCGGTATCGCATCCGGCGTCACTGTCCCACTCGTGTGAGTTATATCCACACTTCAATCAAGATCCGGGAACGTATGCTGATAATGTTGCAGATACGCTATCCAATGGCTCAGTGCTAAACTACCAATCGAGCTCGGATTCGTGCTTCATCTACGCAGCAGGCTCGGTAGACTTCGTGTCTGAAATTGGCGAGCAACTAGGATGGCTGGCTGCGTCTTTACGCTCCTCGCCCGTCCCAGACGGTGTGCTATCATGCAGGCCGGAACTCTCTCAGTTGGAAGTCAAGAATGAAGCCATGCGTTCACGAGGAACGAAAGAAGACCACCTTATCGCCACCTGCCAGCTGGTTTTTCCAACAACGGAAGCTCAGAATATCAGCTTATCCTTGCCAGGATTCTGCTGGGCGAATCTCTTCCGGAACCCGCTCCTCGTAACAGGCTACCCTATTCCCCGCCGCACCAACCCGGGTACGGGCCTTGAAATCTCATTGCCTGCTATGGCGAAGCTGGTCCAATCGCGGCAGTTGGTTCACATGGGCAACAGGGTTCTCCTCAAGGGGTTCTGCTCGCTTCTCGTAGCGACTGCCATCACGGCCGAGGCTGTCTTGTGGCACCTCTTCATAGATCCTAAAGGCGAGCGGATATCCTACTGCGATCAAAGGTGTGAGGAGATCAGCTATGATATGCCGGAGCACCTTGCGCTATCGAGTCTAGGCGCGCACCGTCACATCATCGGATGGTGCCCTATGATCCAGGAAAGGCTCTGTAAGCCATGTCCTCACAGATATCGACCCCTCCCCTCTTGGTTTTATCGTGTAATTGACCAGCTGCGGCAGGCAACGGGAATGCGAACCTTGCAATCAAACCGTCCGACCTCCCCCAACCAAGCAGAGCCCTTGTCATTGACAAGGTTTACATTGAAGGAGGCGGGCCCGTGGTTGCCGGAATGATAATCACTCCAGGGAAGAAGGATAGGCCCATATGCTTATCCCGGGGCACAAACCTGTCATCTCTTCTCGACTGGATCTCGGACCAGCCGATCGTCATGTACGGCGTAGACGACCGGCGAGCCTGGCTTGCTGACGGGGCCTCGGCACTGCTACACTTGGTACTAGCATCTATCGAACGAGACCGTGACAGACCCGTCTACCGGGCCAAGTGGAGATTCAACAGCAAGTTACGAGGCGACTCGCCTGTTGAGGTCCTAGTGGACTCGGACAATCTCGACGAGGTGCTCTATATCGACTGCCGAAAACGAAACTCGTCTGGGGTGAAGGAGGACGTGCCCTACACTTTCGGTGATAGGGTGTTCGAAATCCTGCAGAATCTCGAACTTCTCATGGACAATCAGGTTCTGGCCGCAACACAGGACGGCTTCTGGATCCCTCCGGCGAGCTCCGTGTTCCGCAAGACGGCGGTGGGATTCGATTTCTGGGACGTGGCGAAGCCCAGCGGGCCCATCTCCCAACGGGTCCACGGCCTGCGCATCTGGGGTCATGGCTGGATCGACTATATACGGGCCATTGGGGCGACAATCATCTTCGGGACCGACTTTGGGGAATTGATCGCGCCGGTAGAAGGGGTGACCGGGCTCTGCCCGGACTGGCAGGCTGTACAGACGGGCAGGGATCTTCTCTGCACCTCCCTCGGCACGCTGAAGACGGTACAGAAAGCCAAGGTCCGGACGGCGCTCGGCCCCGGGGAGATCACGAGCGAAATACTCTGGTCGTCTCGCAGCCCGCCCTTTTCCCAGTGTCACTGCCTCAAGCGATTACAAGCCGCGGACTCGAATATTACGCATCTCGACCCCGTTCAAGTTCTCCTCCCAAAGGGGAAGCTCGCGCAGCTCGACGTAGCCTAACCGTGCGCGAAGATTACTCTCAATGAGCTGGGGGACTACGGCGCCGTGGTGTTTGGACACACGCCGTATCTCAAGACGAGGCCCAAACTCTCCTCCAGGAGTTCGGGCGAGCAGGAGGGTGACTCTCCTGCCAGCGAATCGAGTAAGGCGTCGATGTCGACGTTGGCAACGACGGACTCCCTGGGCCAGAGCGACGGGTCACCAGGTACATCACCTGCTTCCTCGCCGCCTACCACCATGTCGCCGCCGTCTAGTACGACGACGTCTCCCCCGACGAAAGAGCTCGAAGGCTCGCGAGGTAAGGCTGTGAGCGGCGCTGGAACGTGGAAAACGAGATGGGAGCGACTCGGGGGACGGAAGCGGCTCCATCGAATACGGCGATGAAAACAGAGAGACAGGTGCTGGTGTGTAGTTTCGTCCATGGCACTTTGAAAGGCGAGCATGGCAAGCATGTTCGTGATGAACATTCTTTTTCGCGTCGAAACTACGACGTGAGGTAAGCTCCGGACAGCTACGGCCTCGTCCAGGTGTTCCATAGTTCCCTGTATAAAGACTTGTCCCCCCTTTTTGCCCCCTCCTTCTCCAGCTGCACATGGAGATCACCGCGTTGGCTCGGGTGTCTCGTATCAAATGCCACCCCCCCTTCGGACGGAACACAGCCTGTGACGGATCAGTGGCCATTCAGAGAAAGAGGAGGTTAAAGAGCCATTCGAGTTTCGCTACTCACTGCTATATGATCTTGTACCTCGGGCCTATGCTACAGTATTTGGTTTCTTTGAAGTCGGCGTGGCCCCTTCATGTTGCCTTGCGCCTTGCGTACTCGAGTTTACAGCCGCTATGTAACCACCATGAAACTCCCTCCGGTCCTCAGTATCTACGCGGTGCTTGGGTCAAGGAAAGATGAAGGGGGGAGATCCAACTCTCACACTCTCATCCCACATAACCCCCTCCGTACCAGGTCCTTACGGAGAGAGACAGATATCACAAGCACGAGAACACACTGAAGACTACAAGAAGGCAAAGGACTCCCAAAAACCGTCTATTCCCATTATCCCTCCCGGGAGAAGACACTCCCCAACGGGCGTGAGTAGCAAAAGAAAAGAGTCCATCTGTTGCTCGCACCCAGACATGTATATGATATATGTGTTTAGGAAACAAGAAAAGCTGCCTGGTCCAACGTTCCACCATCCTCCTCCCTCCCTCTCTCTCCCCAACTTAGCAGCCAAGAGGGGAAAAAATGACAGAACTTCGGTTTACCCCCTTCCGACCGGACCAGCTTTTTCCATTATTTTCTCCCCGTTCAATATAGAAAGAAAAGGGTTGAACCCCCCTTTTACTTTCTCTCTCTCTCGCCCTGTCCTGCCAATCCCCCCTTCCCCTTTCCGCGAATGCTTTCTTTCTAATACAAGAAACAATGCCGTGGTATCGTCTATATGAAAATGAGAGGAGAGAAAAAAACGTCTCCCTGGTACTGTGGTGCCAGAAAACCAAATTACAAATGAAACTAAAAGTCAACGTAAACCATTCCGAAGAGTGGAAAAAAGTCCAAAGAAAGGGGTGCAAACGTTTGGTGCCAGGGTGAAAAGACGCATCAACCCGACAAGTCGGCCCCCCTCTCTCACCAATGTGTCGTCCTTCACATCCTCTTAATCATGTTCCCCAACTTGCCTCTGTCAAGAGAGATGACTCCTCTAGACAAAGCGCGGAACCACGAGCAGAGGAAAATGAGTTAAAGAGAAGGGTGGGAAATATTGTTTTGGAAAAAAACGGCTGTCGTTGACGTTGTAGACTGGTGGTGACATAAAAAGAATCCGTTTGACAGAGAAAAGTCTAACCCCCCTTGATGGCGTGGAAAGGTGGCAGGAGAAACATCCAGGCGTCGGTTGGCCCCCTAAAATGTCGGTAACAAAGGAGATGTATGCTGATTTCGTGTTCATGCGAAGACAGGGACCAGAAGGAAAAAGAAAATTGAAAAGAAACAATGCAGATGCGTCTCGGAGTGTACAACCTGGCCCACTGCCATAACCTTGCGGGCCGAGCACTCGGTAGGAGACCTTCCCCATCAAATATACACTTCCGCTTCAACTCGGCACCACTCTTTCAGAACCTCGGAAAACCGAAGAGCTAGAGCCCGTCAGGAGTATATAAATGCGCGGATCCCCGGCTCCAAGACGCGGCCTCAGGGTTGGCTGTCGGTTGTCGGGATGTGTCGGGATGCGTCGGGTGCGCGTCGGTCGAGGGACAGAGAAAATCAGGAGCCCACCTCCCCAGGCAGCGGCGGCAACTCCTTATCCAAGCTCTCCCTCGTAATACCACCACGCAAACTCCCCTCCCTACTACCACCACCTCCAACCACCGCGCCACTACTACCGCCGCCATTCAGAGCTCCGTACCCGCTATCCGCGCTCTCCGGCTTCAGAAACGCGTGCGTACCGTTCGCCGCGCTCCCACCACCGTCCCCACTGTGTCTCGTCACTACCCCCGGCGCAGTAGTAGCAGTAGTAGCGGAATACCTAGCATCCTTCAGCGGCGTAACAGGCCTCCGCTCGTCCCCGTCATCAACACCAGACCTCTGCGACCGCTGCGACCTCGCCCCCGTAGACGCCGCCTCAGCCGCCTCGTCAACGACAGGTAGCGCCGCTGCCCCCTGCGAGACCGACTCCCTCTTCGGGTGCTGTGTCGTCGTTCCCATCGTCGACGGCGTCATCACCTCCTCCTTCTCTCCCAGCGGCACATCCAGCGAAGCCCTCTTCTCCGTTATTTGCGCGTTCGGCGGCAGGTGCCCCATCGGTGGGCGGGGAGCCTGATACGTTGGCATCGGCGGCGGCGGAGGGCTCTTCCGGCCATGAGCATGCGGCCAGTTGCACAGCGAGTGGCAGTGCGCGGTGCTGCTGCTGCTCTCATGGTGATGGTGGTGATGGTGGTGGTCCGGGGACGACGGCTCAGTCGCGGCGGCTCGGGCAGCCGATGCGGCCTCGAGTTCCTCCTTGCGCCGCGCCTCCTCGGGCGACATGGTGATGCCCTCGACAAAATGATAAAACCGGTCGCCGTACTGGTCCGGCGGGAGGGCCGAGATCTGCGACCGGTCGCTCGAGAGGCCCTTCCAGAAGTGCTCTATCTTCTTGATGACGCCGTACTGTGTTTCCAAAGAGTTAAACGCTTTCGCCCTTCATCGGAGCTGTATGGACAGAGAAAACGAAAGGGATCTGGAGTTTTTTTTGGGGGGGGGGGAAAGGGGCTTACGTGAGTCAGACAGTCAATCACACCCAGGTAATACACCTCGTCCGCCGGCGAATTATCCTCGTGCGTCGCCCTGAACCCCCCGTCATCCTGGTTGAACACGAAACCTGGCCTGCTCTGCCCTTCCTCCAGCTCGTCCGGCATCCTACTCGCCGTCTGGCCCATGGGCACGGGCCTCTCCTGCTTCAGCATCTGCCGGAGCTCCCGCGCCTTCTTCGCATTCTCCAGCTTCGACGGCGTCCTCAGCAGCATCGCCACCTCGGGCTCCTCCGCGGCGGCGGTCATGGCGGCGCCGTGGCCGCCTCCGTCTGTAGTCCCCAGGTCGGCACTACCACGCCCGGCCGGCCCGCCGCCGCCGGCAGTTTCACCGCTGCTGCCGCCCGGGTTGAACACGCGGAGCGTCTTGTCCCGCAGATTCTCGTCGTTCCCCCTGCGCAGGTCGTGAATCCCAATGAGCAGCGAGTAGTCCATAATCTCGAGACGCTTCAGCAGCGCCACGTCCCGCCGTAGCTGGTCCAGGAACAGACTCTTCTTGGCGATGCCCAGCTCGAGATGCCTCTTCCTGCGCAACCAGTTGAGGTCCTTGAGCGTGGCCCGCGGGTTCGCCGCCAGCGCGTCCTCGGCGTAGTCCCGCCCGATGGTCGACCCCTTGAGGTCGAACGTCTGGTGGATGTCGCGGTGCGGCGGGAACAGGTTGTTCATGACGACGAAGTGGATCTTGCGCCCGTACGGCATCTTGACGCGGTGCAGGCCGTAGAACTGCGAGAGGAGCGTGTTGGGGTTGGCCACGATGTGCGCGTGGTAGTCCTTCAGGATGCGCCGGAGGAACTTGTGCTCGGCGTGGTGGATCGTCTTGATGATGTACTTGTAGTCGCGCGAGAAATAGAAGAAGCTGCCTGACTTGCCGGGCGACCCCAGCTCGGAGAGTATGTACTTGCCCGTGAGGGACATGAGGTAGTCGGCCGGGTCGAGGCGGAAGAGGGTGCGGAGGTGGCGGAAGACCCAAGGGGCGTAGTCCTTGAACTTGAAGTCGTACTTGGCCGAGGGCACCAGCTCGTTTCCAGCGCTGTACTCGTGTTAGCTAAAGGGAGTAAAAAAAGAACTGAAAAGTAGAGATTGGGTTTCTCACATGTCGAAGGTGGATTTTTGCTTCGTGTCGAAATCAGCGTCGGTAAGCTCACGATCGAGCTTCGCGTTCGTCCTCGACACGGACACCCTGATGCCCGTGAGCATGTTATAGGCTGCGACCCAGTTCTGGTGGTGCTCGTCGACCTTGGTGCCGACAAGGACCCGATCGTCGTCCTCCTCGACCCGCCGCCGCTTCTTGCTCGCGCGCTTCTGGCGGTACGCCTCGGCCCAGCGCAGAGCGTCCTCGTCCGGGGCCACCTCGTCGCGCGGCAGGTCGCCCTGGAGAGATCGGGTGTTCCTGCGCCCGAGACTCAGGGACGCGCGGCGCGTCGAGGGTGAGGTGCTGCTGGGTCCGCCAGCGGGCGGTTGTGCCGCAACGCTCGGGGAGAAGCGGCCCGAGGCGAAGGCGGTGTCTGGGGCAAGGTCTCTAGACGTCCGGGTCGGCTTGCGGGGGACTTCGAGGGTGTGACGCTGGCGGAGGGCACCAGGTCCCGGTGGTGGTGGTTGGGATGTCGAAAGGGTCGGGGAGGAGGACGAAGGATTGCCTGGGTTGTAGTGCGGTAAGGAGGAGAGGCGGGTGGGGGAGTCGCTGCGGCGGTGGGTAGGCTGTGCGGTGGGGAGAGAAGTTGCGGATGTGACGAAGTTCGTTGGAGCCGGGGGTGATGGCCAGGTATTGAGTGGAAAGGGTTCTTCGTGGTTGGCGGCGGAGAGGGGTGTCGGGGTAGATAACTGCTTATCGGTGTCGAGAGAAGGCTTGGGTGTAATGACGGAGGACGTAGATATCCTCTCCATTGGGGAGGGGTGGTGGTTTGAGACACCATTCGTTAGTATCGGCTCGACCGGGGGCGGTTTGGCCTGCCTCGTCCGGTCGGTCAGTGTCAGCGAGCCATTCTGTCCTGGCAGTGCCTTGGTCACTGTGCGTATCGTCGCGGTAGATCCTGTCGTCGTCGTCTCGAAGCCGTTGTGCTGGGCAGGCTGATGCGGCAACGGGACGGCGTCCCCGTTGGCCAGGGCGTACATTCTCGAATGGGGCTTCCGGCCGGCGTCGGTCTGAGCCGCTTTCGCGGGTGGTATGCCGTCGTCTCCTTCGTCGTCGGTCAGGTCGGAGTGAGAAGAGGTCGACGCTGCGGACGCAGACGTGTCGTCGAAGCTGGCATTTGTTGTGTCGGTGCGGGAAACAGACGTTGCGTGAGGGCCATCAAAAGATCTGGGCAGGTGGCGCCGATGGCCCGCTAAGCTTGTGGACGAGGTCGAGGACGGCGACGAGGGGTATCTAGTATCGTAATCGACAGGGGGATGGGCATAGGCGCCGTTGTGGTGAGCTGGGATCTGATGGTTCCTCTCGGCGAGGAAGGCGGGCATGTTTCGGTGCTCTTTTTCGCTAGGGTCGGGGGGGTTAAGAAGAGGAGTCGGGGCGGCGAAGAGGAAACTGGTTTAGCAACAAGTCGAAACAAGGCCGTTTGTCGGAGTGTGAGGGTTCCTGTGGATGAGCTGGAGGATTGCTATCGAGGACGAAGGCTAATGCACGGCGAGGGAAAAGGCTGTTTGATTGTGTGGGGGATGTTCGGAAACTGTGGTGGTGGGTGTGTCCCAAAGTAGACAGAGGGACTGTTTTCCTCCTCTGCCTTTCTCTCCCAGCAACGGTGGGAGCAGAGTACCCGGACAATTGAGACTCTAATCGAAGCTGACGAGAGAAGCGATAGATGACATGGTTTTTCTCGATGGGAATAATAGACGCTGGGCACGAAAAGGCGATGCTGGCTTGGTTGGTTGCGGAGGATTTCGACGACGAACGACGATGGCAGTGCTTCGAGGTTGGGTTGCGTGCTAGGCTGGGGACTGGATCAAATGGAAGAGAGAACACGACTCAGCAATCTTTACTGCGGGAAAGGGGCAGTGGGGGGAGTAGCACAGCGAGGGAGTGCCAAGCACTTGTATTCCTAGGCTCTGGAGACGGGCTAAGACCTTTTATCATACTGTAGTTACACGTATGAAAAGCTAGAAAAATCACAGTGTGAGATACGGCGGAAATGCATTGCGCCGACTAGGGGTACATCAGTTCATGTTCCCACCTCTTGACGGAGGAGCCCAGCCCAGCCTGCGTGGGCCTGCACTCTACACTATTTAACATTGGATCCTCTGCCCGACCCTTCCATCGTTCACAGCAATAGTCAATTCAGCTTGTCGGGTCGGCAGGCCTTGGCGGATCCATATTCCATGGCAGGCTGGGTTACGCGTGGACTTGAGCGGGGACGCTGGAGATTGACCTCCGGACACACAGCAAACGGTGAAGTGTGCATATACTGAGAGCGTTAGATGCTTGCTCTGCTTACTCGAGGACCATAAGGGCCCACGATTATTACACTCAGTATGGTGGGAGGGTGATCGAAGCTGGCGACCGAGACAAAAGGGAGATCGGCTGCGACGGAAGCGGGAAATGACGTTGACGCCGGGAAAATCACAGGCCTGTAAAGGGACAGGAACCAGTGTTACTGCCATTGATTATTATTGCCCATTCTATCACTGCACTACGAGTAGGGGAGCATTTCAGACTGGATCGATCGTGCCGCTGCCGGTCCAAGAATCCATCTCGTGTGCTGCGTGTAGATTACGTCGATTGTCCAGCCACTGGTACGACTCTGTTGTACCCCGACCTTGTTGGGTCGATATTTCTCGGTCCCCCTACACTAATATGGGCCAAGGAGGGCTCAGTAGTGTACGAAGTAGACGGTCCCGGTTCTGTGGTGTCTTCGGCATGGAGGGAATTTGATGTCTGGGCGGAGAGGGGCGAGGGCGTCTTCACGTTTGATTGCAATCCTCTCGGGGCACGGCACAGCCCGCCAGCTACACTACTATCATTGATGTTGCTGGGCCCTGGAGTCGCAGTCAACGGGGGACAGGATGGTGATGTGCTCAGAATCGACCATCCCTGGTGGGAGATCTGGATCTCGACCATATCCATCAGATCGACGTCCCTCACAGCGATGGACACACCCACCCCTCCCACGCTTACGCTCGTTCTAATCCTTAAAAGTCCACTAAGACCATTCTCGAGACACCCATCGTTCTTATGTGGACATGGACTGCACGGACTTGCGGGTAAGCTAGAGTGTCAAAAGTGCCTGCCACAGATGCGTCTGTGGCTGAGGCCTGTACTTCGCAGCTTTACCAAGGACCGGTTCGAACATTATCTCGCGATGCTTCGAGTCCCCCATTTCGACAATCCCCTCGAGATTTTTCTTTCCCCCGACAGTACCTCCTCAGTGTTTGCCGCGGAGGACAACCAGCCAGCCGCTTGACGCCCCTTGTCCGGGACATAAACAGCGTGTGAAGGTGTTTCAGCAGACGAAAAACCCACCCTTCTCCGGGAAACCGAACCTTGGGTCGTCACAGCGAAGAATGACGCCAAGATGCCAAGCATGGTTGGAGAGGCACAGCAACACCCATTTCTCCCCCTCAAAACACCCGCTATGTAGCGACCGGTACTGAGGGGGCGTTGCCCTCTTTCCTGTCTCAAATCTTCTTCTCGTCTTGAAGTCTGGGGTTGGTCCAAGGATTCTCAAGGAGAACCGCGCCCTCGCTGACTTTGCCTGGGCTACGAGGTTTTCGGAGTTTGGCAACTACTCGGGCAACGAGTTAATATTACATAGCCAAGGAAATATTAGACCGAAGACATAAAAAGGAAAACGGGTAGAATTCAGGAAACTAAAAAAGCCGCATTAATATACTCCATATAGACATAACTTGAGGCTTGGCTCGAAATGGGGAGCAACCTTCGACGGAACGTACGGGCAGGCCTGACATGTGAATACTCATAGTTCAATCTTCCAGAGCACACTCGGATCGCACCAACTCGGTTTATTAGTACAAAAGTATTAGCATTGCCAGACGAGCTGGTGTGGCTGCTGTCGGGATTACCCGCGGCTAACATCATTGCGCAGCACTTTCGCCGGGTTCAGCTGCCAGCCGGACCCCAAGTATATAAATTCGATAGTCCCGGCTCGTCCTGACACTGCGCAAACAGACTCGTTTGTTGATACCCTATCACGCCGAACCGTTTGCGTAATCATCCGATCTTTCTTACGCGCTTGTTCTCCCTGCAGCAATCTCGGGGCAGTAACTGTGGCAGGCATAGGGCTGCTGCACCTTGCTTTTTCCTCTGGCGGAGCGAATCGCAGGCTGGAGCGGGCTTTGATCGTGATAGGCCCTGGATTCTTCCCGGAGTGACAATGAGGAGCACTTCCTAGCCATATAATGTAAAGTATGGAGGGGATGGGACGCTCTTCCTGACAAGCGAGAGTATTTGCGATGCGTAACAGCGGCTGGCGTAGTTGTCACAGACCTTTTGTCCTAGTTAGTAAAGGGGAACCCATTGGCAGGAAACGGAGGAGCTAAGCTAAGGCCGAATCTGATAAGGGCGGAAGTGCCAGCAGGGCACCAGCTTCCCTGTTGTATAAAGCGACATGCTGCTTGAAAGGAGATTTCAAGTAAATGGGGAGAAGGCGGGGAGGGGGCGCTTCAAGCCACCAGTCTTGAGCCTTTTCAACCTTTCAATGACACGAGGCCCTCCGCGCCCTCCTCTCCCTTGATCATCTCAACAATCCTCTCGTTCCTCCGACACTCCAGCCCCAGCCTGCGTGCCTGGCCCACGATGTACCCGTTAATGTACTCAATCTCCGTCTCGCGCCCGGCCCTCACGTCCTGCGCCATGGAACTTGTGTTCCCCGCCGTCCTCTCCGCCACGTCCATCACGTACTCCAACAACCTCGCGTCGCCAAAGGTAGCGTCATCGTCGTCGTCAGCAGGGGAGGACGGCGGCGGGAGGAGAGCGCGCACGACGGGACCGATCTCACGGACGAGTTCCCGCACCAGCGCCATCCGCGGGCCGTCCTCGCCGTCCAGCAGGCCGCCGTTGCGGCAGCCGAATAGGGCGGTGAGCGGGTTGATGACGGCGTTGGCGGTCAGCTTGAGGAGCTGGGCGCGGCGGATCTGCGAGGCGGGGACGTGCGTGGCCTGGAGCGGAGGCGTGGCGACGAGGGATTGGACCATGAAGTTGGTTCCGGGTGGTGTGGTGGTGGACCGGGTCTCCGTAGGAGGGCAGTCGGGAGAGGGCACGGGCGCAAGGATGAGCGGCCCCGTGCCGGCGTGGACGATGGAGAAGGGTGAACCGCTCGCGAAGACGCCGGCGGAGCATATTCCCGCCCAGTACTGGGGTCGGGAGGCAAGCTCGGGGAAGAGGGTGCGGGTCACCTCGTCGATGGTTCCTAGGGCGAGAGAAAGGGTGCAACGCATTTCAGCACATCACGATTCTCACAGTCTCCAAAACCTCATGCGTATCAAATATAAACAAAAGTTTTGGAAGTAGAAAGTGCACTTTGTTTTCGATTACCCATGCCATTCTGGAGAAACAAGACGCTGGACTGCGGACCCAGGCGATGCGCTACTGGGCTCAACGCCCTCGCGGTCATGTACGTCTTGCACGCGACGATTAGGTTGTCAATCAGCGGCAGCGGCGCCGCCTCTGCACCCCCCACGTCCTCCTTGCGCGCCCCGCCCGCGATGAGCTGTACATCGATGCCGCCCTGAGGTGCACCGGGTTCACCGGGGTTTGCGCACGTGATTGACTGGCCGGCGGCTTCCCACTGGTGTTGGAGGGTGTCGCGGTGGAAGAGGAGGGTAACGGGGAGGGTCGGGGAATGTTTCTTGAGATAGTAGGCGATATACTGGCCGATGTTGCCGACGCCGAGGATATAGATCCGACGAGCGAGATCGGATCTCAAAGGCGATGTCACAGAAAACATCACGGGCTGCTGTCTGCCGTCATCTGGGTGGAAACATGGAGGGCGGGGTGAGGTAGTGGTAACAACAAAGACGGGATGTAGTCGCGGGTAGGAGTCGACATTCAAAAATGCTTACATGCGACTGCAATTGATTGGTGTTGTTTCCGCGCACCAGAACACAAACAAGGATTTTCAGAACCCGGGAAATCAGTTCAGCAAAACCCAGACCATCAAATACAAACCAAAATGTTTATACCTGTGAGCAGTCCTGTATCTCCATCGCGTCTCCCTTATTGGGTGCATCTCTCTACTCACTGTCTTATAAGTGAGCTGGTGTCAGAACACAACTCTCTACCTTTGGTGACTGTGCTATTGGGAAGTGGTGTCCACGGGTGCTTTAGAAGGGTCCTTGATCAGATGCGCAAAGCTCACCACAATGTGCCTCCTGTGCTTCGTCCTCGAGTACCACATCCAATGCAAACAATCAATGGCGTCCGCTGTATGGTGACTCCACGATGGATACCCACCGAACGTGGCTACATGTACTGTGCACAAGCTTCTGAGGGAACCAAAACTTGGTTTGACTCCGTTCCCAGAGATTGCCTTCCGACAGATTGGCCAAGACGGTTGAACGCCGGCTTCACTCCGAGCTCAAAGTGTTTTACGGGCCAAGTATGCAAGGGAGAAAACATGTCAAGACTTCATGTTGTAGATAGACGTCTTGATCAGTTCCGTATCCTAATGGGTTTGTATGGAGCATGCTTTCACTCGTCTGTCACCAACGATACGTTGGCTTCGCGAGCAGAGATGCAGGTGGGAGATGATGGGACTGGGGACTGGGACTGGGGACTGGGACTGGTGCGCAAACTCGCTGTTACACCCGCACCTCAAAATCCACGATCTTGAGGATGCTCCAAGAAGCATCGTAATCTGGCGTTGTGGGGTATAGCGAGTGAGGGGGGACCGAGATGCCCATGGGGAAGGGAAAAACTCATACCGGGGTGCGGGGAAGAACGATATTACTATATAGTATTAGTCTTGGTGTTGAGACTGCAACTTTGGTGAGCCTAGGCACACTGAGCTTTGGCATTGAGGAGCCTGAAGGCCAACATGTTGTCCCCGGCGGGTTTCGAGCTCGGCGGTTGTGAATGAGCCTCGGGCCATTGGAGCGCACTAGATTGTGACGTCAACATGGTGTCCCGAGGGATGTCACGGCTGCGATTCCTCGTGTGGCACTTTCTCCGAGCCTAGACGTGGTCTGGCCCGCTTATGTCCTGGGTCGAAGTGCTTCACTAGCACTGCAAAGTCAACTGACCGCGCTTCCCAGCTGGAGACAGCTGAAGATAGTAATACGAACATTTTTATTGGCTGTAACAATGGCACCCGCGGACTCTGATTGGAGGTCGGACTCTTGGCACCACACACTGGCACATGGCGAACAGTGGACGCTGCTAATGATGGACTTCCCTTTCGGCCTCGAACAGTGTACTGGCATGTGATTCAATGCGCTCCACTGCCCCGTTCGCTATCGTCCTCCAAATGGGCTGCGTTTGCCGACTGGGGCCGGCCGAAACCACACATGCACTTCGATCCCTTTCGCGCCGGTGGTTTCAATAAATGCGGCCTGTCAGGCTCACCACTTCCCCCAAACCCACGATCCTTTCCCACCTCCCCCAATCCATCACCTATCCTCTTCCTTACCTAGAATCTGACTTGCCTTTCTCTCAATCCTGTTTGCGTCGTGTATCGGTATCATCCTACGCGAACATAATACCTACGTCCTCCTTTTCCCTTAACCTAAAGTCTTAACAAGACATCCTTTCGGCGCCATGTCTAAGACGTTCACTGCGGCTGAGGTCGCTAAGCATAAGTCGCCCAGTGACCTCTACATCATCGTCGATGGCGACGTCTACGATCTGACCCAGTTCCAGGACGAGCATCCTGGTGAGTTTCCTTCCCTTGTCCGATTTCTCCCTCTTTCCTCATCTCGATTCGCGTTTGTGGTGTTCGCTCGACAACCCACCCCACCGTGCATCCCTGAGCCTCGGCATCTTTTTTTTGGTCTCCAGCCTGCCACACCCTGCACTCACAAACCTCGGACCACCCCCAATTTTAGGACCAAACTAACCGAGCTTCTTTTCTCTACGAATAGGTGGCAAGAAGATCATCCAGAGGGTCGCCGGAAAGGACGCCTCCAAGGTGTTCTGGAAGTATCACAACGAGGGCATCCTCAAGAAGTACAAGCCCAAGCTGCAAATCGGCTCGCTCGACTCCAAGCCCAAGGCCGCCGCCGAGCCCGCCCCCGCCCCCGCCGCGCCCGCTGCCCCTAAGAAGGCTGCCGTCGAGAAGAAGGCCGCCGCTCCCAAGGCCGCCGCCGCGCACTCCGAGAATGCCGAAGCCCTTGAGCCCTTTGGGGATCTCATCCCCTTTGCTGATCCCAGCTGGTACCAGGGCGTATGTCTCTCTCTCTCGGGATCCTCTGCCTTGTTTTTTTTTTCTGTTTTTTGGTCCCTGCCGCTAACGTGTGCCACGCACAACATATAGTACCACTCTCCGTACATGAACGAGAGCCACGCCGCCCTCCGCGCCGAGATTCGCGAGTGGATCGACACCGCCATTGAGCCCAACGTGGCCGAGTGGGACGAGAAGAAGGAGGTCCCCGCCGAGATCTACAAGGAGATGGGCCGCCGCGGCTACCTCGCCGGCCTTCTAGGCGTCAAGTACCCCACGCAGTACACGGGCGGCAAGACGGTGGCCAGCGTGAGCCCCGAGAAGTGGGACCTCTTCCACGAGGTCATCCTGACCGACGAGCTCTCGCGCGCCGCCTCTGGCGGCTTCGTGTGGAACGTCATCGGCGGCTTCGGCATAGGCTGCCCTCCCCTGCTCAAGTTCGGAAAGAAGCCCCTCGTCGACAGGATCCTGCCCGGCATCCTCGCCGGCGACAAGAGGATCTGCCTTGCCATCACGGAGCCCGATGCCGGGAGTGACGTGGCGAACCTGACGTGCGAGGCGAAGCTGAGTGAGGACGGGAAGCACTACATCGTCAATGGTGAGAAGAAGTGGATCACCAACGGTATCTGGTGCGACTATTTCACCACGGCGGTGAGGACTGGCGGCGAGGGGATGAACGGCGTCAGTCTGCTCCTCATCGAGCGGGACATGGGCGGCGTGAGCACCCGTAGGATGGACTGCCAGGGCGTGTGGTCGTCGGGTACCACCTACATCACCTTTGAGGACGTCAAGGTCCCCGTCGAGAACCTCATCGGCAAGGAGAACCAGGGCTTCCGCGGTATGTCCTTCCACTCACTCCCTTCCTTCCCTTTCTAAACCCCTGACTCTTGCCAATACTAATTCTCCAAATAGTCATCATGACCAACTTCAACCACGAGCGCATCGGCATCATCATCCAGGCGCTCCGCTTCTCGCGCGTCTGCTACGAGGAGTCGGTCAAGTACGCCTCCAAGCGCCGCACTTTCGGCAAGAAGCTCATCGACCACCCGGTCATCCGACTCAAGCTGGCCCACATGGCGCGCCAGATCGAGGCGTCGTACTCGTGGCTCGAGAACCTCATCTACCAGTGCGAGCGCATGGGCGAGACCGAGGCCATGCTGCGGCTCGGCGGCGCCATCGCGTCGCTCAAGGCGCAGGCCACCGTCACGTTCGAGTTCTGCGCGCGCGAGGCGAGCCAGATCTTTGGCGGGCTGAGCTACTCGCGCGGCGGGCAGGGCGGCAAGGTCGAGAGGCTGTACAGGGACGTGAGGGCGTATGCGATTCCCGGTGGCAGCGAGGAGATCATGCTGGATCTGAGCGTGAGGCAGAGTATGAGGGTGCACAAGGCGCTGGGGATGAAGCTGTAGAAGCGCGGTTTCTGTGACCACTTTATTTTTTATAATTCTTCTTGTATAACTGGTCGGGGACCCTTATATTACCCTACGCTCTCATTTTTCGGTCTTGCATACATAGAATCCTCAAAATGATTTACAGACTTGTCCTATTCCATCTCCCACGCCTTCCGTGCCATCTCTCCCCTCATTGTATTCGGTTCCCATCCGCTGGAGAACATTTAGCTCTGGTCCCTTCATGTGGAAAGTAATTGATAGAAACGCCCATATGCCCAGTATTCCGTATCACTGTGGGAATGTCTGGGTGTGTACAGACGTTTAGTGTGATGAAAACCACATACAATCACCGTGATGGCGGACCGGGACACGTGAAGTGAGATACATTTGGTGGATGCCTGTTACATGTACCACTTGCGTCACAGGACATTACGTCACTGCAGTTCCCAACTGCTCCACCATCGTGAAGGCTGTGCCGGAGACTCAAGGATACATCATGCCTGGAGCAAAACAAGCACGGCTATTGTACCCCCCGTTGATCGTCGTTGAGCGGCGTCGACTCATCAAATTGATAAGTGCGCTTTTCCAGTCCCTTGCAGTTTCCTGCGCACACGCGCAACTCCCTCTCGCCCCCTATTTTGGCGCTTTCTTCCCCGCCCCCGCATAAAATAGTCCAGTCTGGGCCTCAACACAACCCCTACTGAAGGTAGTGACGCAACAAACTTCAATGTTCTGAACAAACTCGAGATACACGCTTTGTAACACTACGGGAAAAAAGAGTTTCGTGTTTCCTGAATCCGAATGGCATCCCATCGTTTCCGCGCCTAATCACTCAAGAACTGGAAGCAGACTCTCGACCTCAACGGAGGCTCCTGGCGGAATTCGCGACCACGCTTAGGTCCGTCGGACGATAGCATCGCAAAACGTGCGCGCAAGAAACTGGGAACCTTCTAAGACAGGCCACCACGCTCTAATCAAAACGATCTCAAACCCCAGTCAATCGGTCACCGAGTTTTGCAGATTTGCAATCGAATCCTAATTGTCGTTGTGCAATCACGTTCCAAGCACATCACTCAACATCGCCATTCCCTTTAACCTCTCTTTGCGCCGTCACCATGTCGCAGGCCCAGGGGCCCTCCTCGCACCCCATTCTCATCAATCTCCCTCCCCCATCTCCAACCCCCGACACACCGGACATGCCGTGAGTTTTAAATACCAATTGGCTTCGCAGATGCAGCCCCTTCATCCTACTCTCTAAGCTAACCTCTGTCAATCTTCTTTCCCCCAGCGGTACCCCCACCAGCACCACAACCTCCCTCTCCGCTCTCTCGACAATCGCCATCAAGGACGGCCACCGCGGCCACCTGCCCCCCGCACGCCACGCCCACAACAATAACAACAACAACAACCCCAATAGCCCCTCCAGCTCATCCTCCCTCGACGCCGAGCGCGCCGACCGTATCTCCCGCCTCGCCGGCCTCGAACGCGTCTCCACCTCGATCCGCCATCCCTCCAGCTCCTCCCCGGCCTCCATATCCGGCGGCGGCGGCGCCCCGCCTCACCACAACTACTACTACCATCACCAGCAGCCGCAGCAGCAGCCGCAGCAGTACCCCCCGCAGCAGGGCCAGTGGGCGGGTTACCCCACGCACATCCCGCCCCCGCAGCAGCTCACGCCCGCCTACTTCGACGCCCAGGGCCAGCCCGTGGCCATCACCAAGATGTCCACCGTGGGCACCGCGAGCGCGACGACGGCGGCGTCGCTATCGGACGAGTGCTCTACCTCCAGCCACTACAGGACCGTGTACGATGACGACGATGATGGGGACACGGATACTACGACGCGCACGCAGGATGAGGATATGCTCAGCATGGAAGGCAACTATACCCACGCGGGGGAGGAGGAGGAGGAGGAAGAGGGCGGCTCGCTCAACTACGATGACGAGAGGCGCAGCTTCGCGGGCGATGCTGAGGGCTTAAGCGACGATGGGACTGCGAGCCTGGTTGGTTTTGGCGAGGGCGCGGGGAGTACCATCTCCGGGCCGATATACCACCGGCGCCCGCTGCCGGGATCAGCCACTGCCGTGGTGGGAGGAGAGGTCCCGTCTAGTCCGGTGGCGCCGTCGACGCCGCGCAGTAGCGCCCATGCGAGCGCCGGAGGAGGAGGAGCGACGCCTGTGAGTGCGTCGGCGCTGCAGGAGAGGAGGGCGGCGCGCATGACGAATGGGGTTGCGCATGATGGGGTGGGCTTCACAGCTGCGGCGAGCGATGATTTCGTTGATACGACGGCTAGGGAGCCGGTCGTAATGCAGGAGGAGTCGCCGAGGAGGGACAAACCTGCGTAAGTTGCTTATGGGGCTGGAGGGGGGCGGAGGGGAATGAAGAGGGTGGGAGAGGTTCACATTGTATGCACTTGTTTTATGTGTTCCGCTCCTGGCCGGGCTGGACGTTCTGGACGCGGGGTATTAACCTGGGGGGCCCTTTGCCTCTCAAGGCTCCCACCTTTCTGTCCCTGGTGATCGCGTTGCTGGTTTTTATTGTTACATGTACAGGGGATGTTTTGTATGGATTACTTTCGCGGGTTATGAGAGGTTGGGCTTCGAGACCTTCCTCTTCCCTTTTCTTCTTCGAATCATGACATATCATCCATTGATCCTTTCTTGTCTATCTTCCGCTCTCGTATGGTGCTTCAATACGAGAGATAGTCAGTAGGTGCTTCTCTGTCTCGTTGCCAGTCAGCTGTTCCTTCGCCGGGGAGGCCCTGAGCAGGACCTCTTTGAACGCGCAAGGCAGAGTCCTTCTTTTGTTTCTTACAAGAGGATATCTCGCCAACACTTACACACACCTACACACTCTGCAGCCGAAAGTATGTAAATAGTCTACCTAAGACCGTCATTGCATTCTGAGTAGTTAAAGTGTCACCCTCGCCTTACCATGTACAATTCACCCCTGATGCTCTGGCTGTTAGTCCCAGTGTCGACAATGGGAGCGCCACCGGGTGTGTCTTCCGTATATCGAATCTGCCGCGTTGCGGGCACCATTGATGTCTGGCTAACGCGTGCTGTTTCTTGTAGCTACTCGAGGGAACCGCATTGTAAACTGAACCCATTGGACCCTCGACATCTTCAGTTCATTACATTAAGATACACTTACACCAAACGGCACGTCTTACCAATAAGCAACACCTGCTCACTCGTTGTATACATCCTTAGCCTATACACAACACCCACTATTGCCACGATATATACGGCGCAGTGGCTTGTCCGGAAGCAGTGTATCGGCGTGTGTAGGAATGGGGATCACCGGCATTGTTCTGCCTGGTCAGTCTCAGTGAACCCTTGGTGGCCCACGTCCATAGTAGCCAGACTTATCACTGATGGCTGTGGGAGCAGGACTCTACCAAGAGCAAGATGCTAACCCAGGCCGAGCGTAACAATTGGACCAGAAAAGTGGCTGCTCTTGTATGGGCAGGGGCTTTCAGAGCTTCGGAAATAATCCGCACCATGCTCACATCCTGGTCGTTGTATATCTGCATATATCTAACATTCGGATACATTCTGATCTTCGCTTCTCTCGCCATATCTCACTGGTATGCACTTTGAGATGATGCCGTCAACGCCCTCTGACCCTCAAGTCTCCCAAGCGGACAGGCAGCGCAACTATTCTCATACGACGAAGGGGCGCGCTTGTGGGACTGAGAAGTCAACTCTTCCTGCCCTCATATCGATGAAGATCTACTGGAGATTTCCGTAGACTTCTCCCAGTTCGCGACCACATCCAATCCACTACACGCTTTAATATTACCAGCCATCCATTCTATTCTCCGGTCAAGCTCCGCATGCTATAAACTTACTCTCGTATTCAAGCGCATATATCATCAGAAGAAAAGTATCAATACACCCCCGTGTGAAATCCAAATACGCAGTCCCCCCCCGGCCAAGCGCCAGCCCTTTCACCCGGATTCTCCCGCCTGCACCTGTCCCTCTACCACCCCACCATCCCTTCCCTTGTTCTTAACCTTATCGACCAGCGCCTTCACCTTCTCGGGATCATTAGGCCTATGATACCCCTCGATCCACCACTGCTTCTGCAGAGCCTTCCCGCTCAGCGCATGCGGATCCGCCCCTTGCTCCAATAACCACTCGACGAACTCCCAGTCCTCCGCCGCGCACGCCACGCTCAGCGCCGTGGCGTCAACGTACCTCGGCCGTCCGCCCGGCGGGGCGGATAGTATAGACGCGTGCGGTCGGGGCGCGACGGCGTTGACGTCGACGCCCTTGTTTAAAAGGTACTCGGCGACGGTCCGCCGGCGCGGGGAAAACGGGACGAGAGCGGCTCTGGGCCGTCCAGAGTTCTGCCTCTCGACGACGGTTTGTAAGGGTCCGCCGATGGTGGGGTCGGCGCCGTGGGAGAGGTACAGGTCCAGGAGGTCCGTGTCGAAGGCTCGGACGACCATGGGGAGGATGTATCCCGTCCTGACCAGGCGGGCGGCGGGTGACGGTGGGGGTCTGTGACCTAGGTTCGGGTCCGCGCCGTGGGAGAGGAGGAGGGAGGCGAGGGTCCTGCTGCAGGCGCACTCGGGGCGGAGGAGGGGTACGATGGGGTCGCCGGTGACGGGGGATAGCCAGGGTTGATTGGGGTGCCAGCCCGCTTCGAGGAATACCTTTAGTAGGGAAGCGAGAGCGTCGTCCCAACCATCACGATGCCGCTCCCTGTCGAAGATGCAGACTATCCTCGTGTTGGCGGCCGAGTAGTTACTGTTCGCGACTCGGGGCTCCCACCGGGTGAAGACGCGGCCGTGCATGCCGACCGGAGCCGCGTCCTCGTCATGACTTAGCAGTAGGTGCCGGCAGACGGAGACCTGATTGGCGAACGAAGCCTGCTCGAGCGCGTACTGGAGGACGGCTTTCCCCGGTCTGCGGTCCCGGATGAACCGCGCCACGTCGTCCGTCCGGCCTAGCTTGCACGAGACGTAAAAGTCGAGCTCCTCGTCGTCGGCCTGCGCGAGGGTACCGGATTGGATGGCGTACTCCGGCTCCGGGAGGGGTGGGGGAAAGTCTGATGCCGCTGGGCTTGCTTCTGCGTCGCCTGGCGGCGATGGGCCCTGCGTGGCGCGCGACAGGCGCATGCTCTCGTTGGCCTTTTCCATGAAGGATATCTCCTGGCGCATGAGCTCGCGGTCTCCTGACGTCTCCATTTTTTGTTCCCTTGTTGTCTTTTGGACGTGGGAACCGACACTGCCTGGCCTTGTCTAATCTTGCCTTCTCTATAATGAGGCGGTTCGGAGTCCGCGGGCGTGGTAACTAGTAAAGAACCGCCTGTGGGTTGAGTCCAGGTTTGCAAAGTTTGAGCTCAAGCAAGGGGCAATGACAATGCGAGAAGACTATCTGTATGGAAGACCCAGAGTATTACATCTACATTTGTTGAAGTTTGATGTCAGACAACCGGGATTGATACCTTGGATACGGTGTAGTCATCTCCCATTTTACTTCGTATCTGGCTTGGGGGCGAGTTGGGGGCTGTGCTTAGAGATTCTATAATTAATGGGGTTGCAAGGTGTTGAAGGAAACGTCGAGATATCAAGTTGTTGGTCTGGTTCTTTCACTTGCCCGGATGGTCCACATCCAATGTCGACAAGTTCCAAGTTGGGGCGGTGCATGTGCATGCTCTGCCAGTCTGGTGTGGGTGTTCCACAGCATGTGCCCATTATTGAGTCGAATTGATCCTTCGAGAACTGTGGGGTAATCTAAAAGTCAATTGATCCTGTAGAACCACACGCCTGTCTTTCTTACCAGGTCTCATTAACGACGTTCGTTCCTAGACCAGCTAGGCTCTCCTCACAGGCATAACTCAGCTCAAGGGGGACTCCACTATAGGACCGTAATCAATTACAAACCCCCTGCGCTAGCTGTCCTACAAGTTCGGACCGGTGAATAGTGCTGCCGTGGCCCAGCCATTTGATCCTTTGTGGCCCCATGCCCGTTTCTGTCTCTAGTCTGTAGTACGCAGCTATCGTCTTGAGATAACATGAAGCGGGACCCTAACATAGTTATCATCTTCGGAGGAGACAACCGACGTTGGCCTTTTACTGGTTGCAGGCGCCCCATCGAACCTGTGCTGGTTCTAGAATAGACACGGCTCATCGGAAACCACCTCCCGATCTGGAATGGTCCCAGTCCGTGCTGGAGACCGGGCCAAGACTCAGCCCCCGGACAGGGGGCCAGCTGCGCTTAACCATGAACACCATCAATCATTTCCGCCAGGCGGGTTTCATCTGCTCTACCCGCAATCCTGCCTTGGCGTCCCAGTCGGGCGGCGGACCCGCCCTGACGAATGAGACGAAGAACCGTCAGGCTTCTCTCCATGCAAAGACCATCGCAGGGCTGTGTAAAAGGATCGTCAAATCTGGAAGTCTGCCTTGGCCTGGTGAAGATTTGACCATGTTACGTGGTAGAAAACCCGGCTAAGATGGAGGAACCGCGTTTTTCGTTCCTCGTACGGGCGGCCGCCGTCCCCTTCGACCTTAAGCTATTCCAGGATCGGCCCCGTCGCGCTTACCCATGCCAGGAAGATGCCAGGCACAGGGCTGCACAGCACAGAGCTTAATGCCTTGCCATCATTGACGAGTCGGGTCGCTGCGTGTCTGTTGCGACTTGCCGTCCGTCGTACCCTTACAATGGGTCGATGAAGGAAGGATCGTGAGATTGTCCCGAGAGATTCGATGGCGCCGAGGGGGGCAATGCAATGCTCAGGGTCAATGATCACGATATCGTATCGTCTGTGCTATCTTGATGTCGTCCTATCTAGTTCTTCACCAAGTATATTTGATGTATATATGGGAAGGGTCGTCCTCATCGTTCCTTCCCATCGTCCTCTATTGTGCACAGCAGCATCATTCGACTCACTGATTCCTTCCTTCCTTCCCCATCCCCCTTCCCCAGTCCCGCTTGCCCTTTCCGGTCTTCCGACTGGGCCTTGCCTCCCATGCGGTCACTCTCATTCCTTCTAGCCCTGGGCATCACAGCCCAGGCATCAGCATCACGTCGTCCGCGCTTCGGCCTCCTTCGCCGCCAGGAGGTCGTCGAGCCCGCTCCCGTCTACACCTGTCTCTGCCCGGCCCCTTCCCCCCCGGTCGAGGGCGCACCGGTCGTCACCACAACCACCATCGTCGACGGCACCGAGACCCGGACAGCCGTCGTCATTACCGGCGGCCCCGTCGGCGACCCCGTCACACTCTCTCCTCCTCTAGAGACGCCCCTCGATCCGGCGGGCGACGAGGTCAAGGACCGAATCGCCTCTGTTACCAATGTCGTTTCTGGCGCCCTGCCCGTCGTGACCGAATGGCTCAACGAGCCCAGTCCGGAGAGGTCCGGTCCCGCCATCGATGCCCTGAAGCCCGTGATTCCCCTTCTGGGTGATCTCGGGAACAATCTCTCCGGGGAGGGGCTGAACCTGCAGTGTGATCCCATCCCGCCGCCCAGCGAGCCGCCCACGGTTGCGGGCGAGGTCAACGAGCTCCTGTGCTTCGTCTTCGATGTCCTCGAGGGTCTTAAGCTCGGGAGCGAGGCGACGCCCGAGGAGATTGGCGTGATTGTCGACGGGGTCCGGGGCGACCTGGACCAGGTCAATCAAGGGGTGGGCGACATTGTGGAAGTCGTCCAGCCTACTGACCCTGACCCTGACGTGGACGATGGCGACAACGACAATGGTGACGACGACAATGGTGACGATGACGACGGAGATGATGATGGTGATGATGACGGTGACGACGATCCTCCTGCTCCCGATACCACAGAGGCTCCCGCCATCATCACCCAGATCCCCCCCGGCGCTGAGCTCGTCACCCTTACCGATGCCACCCAAACCGCGCCCGAGTACATTACCACTACTCGCGAAGGAAGTGATGAGGAGACCATTGTTCCCAGTTCGTATTCTTCCAGACCACCCCCCCAATCTGCTTCACATATATCAACTAACCGGACGTGTTTCGTGCAGTCATCATCCCCTTCACAGGGCCCCCCCTGCTCTGCTTCAACTGTTTCCCCTCGTTCCCGCCCAACGTCAAGATTGACACGCCGGAATTCTGCGTCGAGCTTTTCGGTCTCAAGATCGGAAAGTGTGGTGGTGGCGAAGAGAACAACGGCGGCGATGGTGGACAGGACAACAATGACCCTGACCCTGACCCTGTCCCTGACAACAACAACGATGACGACAACGACGATGATGACGATGACGATGAGTGCGAGACGAAGCTCACGGCTACGTATGTCAGCGTATTCTGCACCGTCACGACTAGTAAGTTTCTGATACGAATCACTTGAGGGCTACAAAAACGGTCTACTGACATTGGGACCCCTTGCAGCTGTGGAAGATGTTGCAAAGCGACAGGAGCCCACGGAGGGTTGCTCGTCGTTGACCTGGACAATCGTCACTGACTGTGATGTTACTAACTCGGCTACTACCACGACCACCACCAAGACGGTTACAGAGAACAAGAGGCCCGTCCCGACGGCCCCTATCTGTGATCTTGTTGGATGCGGTGGCGGGTCCTGCGCCCCGCCCACGAAGAGGGGCGTCGAGTCTTATAATAACGTAACGACTCTATCTCGACGTGGCGACCCAGCGCAGGGCGAGTGGCCAGGCCTCGATGACTACGGTAATGCGGATGCGGTAGTGCCGAGTGAGATCCGCAGCAATCGCCCTAGTATGGTGCCCTTTCCCCCCTTCGAGCTGGGCGAGATTACAACGAGTAATTTCTTGGTATTTGGGGACCAGGTCCAACAGCTTGGCGTGGCGGGGTTGTACGGCTGCACGTCCGTGGTCGCGGTCTCCAGAAAGGGCGCCTATGCGTCTCACATCTGGGAGCCTAGCTTCACGAACGGCGACGACAGGTTCTACCTCAATGCTGTCGGTGAGGTGCTCGTAGGCCTCCATAACGACTACAACCCGTTGGGTCTTGACGAGATGCGCAACAACCCCAATGTGGGCCCGCAGGGCCTCATCTTCGGCGACAACAGCATCCCCGGCGAGGAGCTCGACCTCCAGTTCTTCATCATGGCCCCACGACCCCGTGTGTATGATTTCGTGTTAGATCCGGTGACGGGTCTAGAGGTAGAGCGTGAGGACGGATCTTACATTCGTGTCGACGACATCACGCGCCTGAACCCCTATGCCAATGTTGGACAATTGGCGTACGCCGAAAAGGTGCAACTCATGATGCAAAACTTGCGGAGTAAGTTCGGCGACCAAGTCCCGATAACTACCATCGACTACTCGCCTGTGGTGCTTTACAACGACTACCTCCAGGAGATGGACGCCGCGCTAGCCTCGGGGGACATGGAGACGTGGAATAACATGAACAGGGACCGGGCGATCCTCCAAGGGGACCCGGGCTACGAGAACTCGCGGGGCAAGCTCCTACTCCAGTATCGGCCGGCACACGGGTGCGAGGACAAGGCAAGGTGGCGCCTTTGGGTCGAGGGCCGCGGCGTGGAGGGCAGGGAGGCCGAGTGGGACCCGCTCCCGGGACAGACCTGGACGCCGCCCGGCGCGCAGAAGAGGCAGGAGGCCTGTCCCCTACCTGGCGACGGGGATGATAATACGGACGACGGCGACAGCGACTCGGATAATGGCGAGGGCGACGGTGAAGGTGACCAGGATGGTGGCGACAACGTCCCTGTTCCCGATCTCTCCTGCGAGGAGGACTCGCAGTGCAGCGGTCCTGGCATGTGTACCAGCATGCACAAGGGCGTGTGCAAGGAAGGCACGTGTGCCTGCGAGTTGATCCCTCAACCCGGCGTCGGCGATGATACGGATGGAGACGGCGACGATGGTTCGGACGATAGCGGCGACGATGGCGCCGCTGGTCCCGATCTCTCCTGCGAGGAGGACTCGCAGTGCAGCGGCCCCGGCATGTGTACTAGCATGCACAAGGGCGTATGCAGAGAAGGTACCTGCACCTGCGAGTTCATCCCCCTACCCGCTCCCGATCCGAAGCCGATACTTGAATGGGTATGCTCGGAATAGTAAGTTCATTTTTCTCTTCTCCCACCCCCATGGTCACCCTACTCCACGAGGCCAGGTTTCATCAACAAATGGCACTCCGGGAGAGATGTGGAAATGCAGACACTAACCTGACGACCCCAAAACTACAGTGTTGGTGATCGAAACGGCCTGCAGTGTGGCTGCGAGCCCCAGAACTGCCAACTGGGCGAAGGCGACTGCATCGCCATCATCCTGAACAAGGGCAGCGACGGATGCGACGACGCGTGCAACGGGTGCCAACCCTCTGCGAACGCACCAGCAGAGTCCGGCGTGGTGGACTGGGCCGAGGACTTGCAAAATTTCCCCGCCGACAGGCCCCCTCCGGAAGAAGTCGAGGAGACCGACGACCTGGGCCCGGCGCCGTATGCCCCCGGCAAGCTGCACATCCACCTCGACGAGTACTGGGACTGCGAGGGCCACCTCTCAGTCGAGGTCTGGATCAAGGACAGCGACGGCAAAGAGCTGGCCTACATCGAGCGGACGGACTCGAGCCTCGACAGCCCCGCGGTCGTGAGCACGGGTGTGTTCTCGGACCTGGAGGTCCGCGCGACGCTCGAGGATGGCGGGTCCGACAGGGGCTTCATGGCGTTCCGACTCGGAGATCGGGAGTGGAACACCAAGGACTCCAAGGACGAGGCGGAGGAAGTGTACTGTCGGTGGGGCGGGTTCGACCCGCGCCAGGGGCCGCTGTGCTCTCTACCGCCTTTGAGTATGGGGGCGCCCCCGTCTCCGAATCCCGATGCCACGGCGATCAACGAGGTGGACTGCTATGTTCCTGCGGTGAGTTCTCTTTCTTCGCTCTCTCTCTCTCTCTCTCCCTCTCTCTCCAGGTATCCTCCTGAGCTGTGTTTCGATTGCTAGATAGTTGCTAACTTTTGTCTTCTCACAGCCCGAATGGCAGGGTTGATAAGCGCTTCTGATGATGGTTGTAAGTGCTGAGCGCCAGGGAAGACTATGGCCTTCCTTTGCACTATGGCGAGTGGTAGAAGCCAGTGGGTTCACAGAGTGGGGTTTTCTCTTTAAATAGCGGGCGTTGACAATCTTGGGTTCACTGCTTTCGGGTATTCATGGATATATTGGTGGATACTGTTGGCACGGGGGTTTAGACGACATATGTTACCAGTGTTGGACTTTGATTGTACTATACCACGGGTTATTCTCGACATAGAGACAGTATACGGGTTTTTTGTCATCATCATGCTTGTCCAAGCATGGTTGCCAGACCAGCTCCTTGGTGTTTCCTGTAATGAGTGCGTATCCGTTCACTTCGATCAATCCATATCTTGCTTTCGCGGGCGCGGACGGCTCGCGGGTTCAAAGAGTGGAAAAGAGATGCGGCGCTAAATACGCCCTGCCAGTTTTTGGATCTCACCAACAAAACACGGGGATTCATTCGGCCGAGCGGGGCCGTTTCGGGCCCCCGAGGCGGCCGGGAAGCGGGGTCGGGGACATCCGGAGCTCTTTTGGTTTCAGTGGAAGCAACAACGTTGGTTCCGGCGGAAGACGATCGGGAATTTCACGCATCAATACTTTTATCTTCTTTTATTCTCTTCCTCCTCTGTCTCCCCCATCTCTATGCTCGAGCCTCAGATCGCAACCTCACAAGCGAGCCAGGGAGTCCCCTGCCCGTCCAATCAAACGTGAGTTAAGAAACATTACGCCCCTATTCTCACTTACCTCTGGCTTTTTGGGTCAGAGAAAAATGAGCCTGGTTTTGCTCTCTAGTCGCCCCGTTGGGCATCAGTATCAGTGCGAGTACGTGCTGGGGGGGGCTTCTCCTCGGGAGGTTTTGGTCGGAGATGACATTTGAAAATGAAAAGGCGGGGTGCCTGCCAGCAGCAGACCAAGTGTGCACTTCCAGGCACGTAAAGGCCATGCATGAGGCCGGAAAGGCTACTCCGACTCATAAGCCGGGGGGATACGACCGAAAAAGAAAGGAGTGGAAGTGGAAGCTGGAAAAAGCAAGAATGTCAGGGAAACCTCGGTAAAAATTGCAGCTTTCTGGGAACAGATGTGGCCGGTGGTGTTGGAGCGGGCGCTCCTTGCTTGCGAGACACAGTAGTGACGTGTCTTACAACTGAAAAAGAGGCAGGGGAAGGAGCATCACCATTAAACCTCGGGAAACAAGCCATGCGTATGCTCCATTTGGGGAAAAGGAAAGGGATGCCTGTCGTCGGGGCGTACTACGGAGTAGATCCAGGCTCAGCCTCACTTTCCTGCTGTCTTGGAGACCGCTGGTTCCAGACCTCACGTGCAAAACGCGCGTGGGTGGCTGAGACTTGCAATGTTACTTTTTTCTTTCCATGGTTGTTTTTACTGACGAAAGTTAATTCATGTGTAGGAAAGGACAATGACAATGACAAGGATTCGGGAGGGTGGGGGGAAGACATGTAAAATTAACCGGACTTTCTTGTATTTCTCGAGGGAGTCACGATAAGCGAAGGGTGAGCAGGCCGTATCATCCGCCCCCCTGCCCACGCTGCCTCTCGCCGTGGAATGAGCGCGCGGGGAGCAAGCGGTCAAGACTTGAAAACACACCGTGTCTCAAAACGGGAGAATTTGCTTCCTCCCCCGTTCTTTCTTTCTGCTCATTCGGTCGCAGAGGGCCCGCTGTTGTGCGTGGGCGCGATTAGAATCGTTCCGCTATGTCCCAACGCACGCTGTTCTGCTGCAAGTTAGCAGCGCTCTGTACTGGGCAAAGATAGCCTAACGTCGTCACTTTCATTAAGTCTACGTGGATAAATGACATTGTCTTTAAGTTTAGGGTTAGTTAAGAATAGAAAGGCAGGTGCCGCCTTGGTTCCTTCGAGTGACCCAGCAAGGGATTGCTGCGCGTGGAGTCTTCTCCTATGAAGGAGTGCAAAGGGGGGGTGGACCTCCATTCTGACTAGCCAGGAAATACTCGACATCTTCCCTGGTTCGGCTTTCTGTTTGGCCTTGTCTTCTCAGTTCCTTCAGCCTAGCCTCTCGCTTTTTCGCCCTCACATCCTGGGCATATCTTGCCAAGCCCTTCAGCTTGGCCTCTTGCTTCCTTGCCGTATTACTCTCTTCCTAGGGGTTGGGTAGTCTTCCACATTTTCGGTCGTCGGGCGGTTGAAGAGAGTAACAGACAATAGCATGAAGTGATCTCGGAGGGATTCGAGGCGCCGTTTACCTTAGGATGAAGTGTCTTGGTCTACGCGCCCTATCGAGCCCCCTTTCCAGACACCACCCCCCCCTTCTGAGAGAGGAAGTGATTCCGGAGAAAACTCCCCGAGGTGGAAGGAAACAAACGAACCGGCGCCAAACTCCCGGGTCCCCATCACACCAAGATTCTTTGGCTCATTGATCGTTTTAGATCAGAGCCGGCATAGGGGGAGGGGGGTTCGCGGCGGTGGGACAAGATTGTGACAGATTACTGAAATCTGGGGTACTGGAGACGCAAGAGAGACCGATGCAGGGAAAGAGGAACCGCCAAAACTGATATATTATAAGGAGCAACTCCGTCGTATTGCTCCGAATGGGGAATCCCTTGTAACCCCCCCCCCCCCCCCCAATTCAGGAGTCTGAGGGGTTCTGGTTGGCTGGAGCGTCCGTGAGCCGCTGACCGGTGCGGGGCCATCATCCACCGGCGGACCGGTGAAGCTTCCAGCTCCCCCGTTCCTGTCATCTCTCTCTCGCTCGCTTGTTCGGCTGTCCAGGGGAGAACAACTTGCATGAGCCGGGCCCCCGGATCCCCAATCTCCTTGCCCTTCTTCCCCGGGTCAGCTTCGTTTGGGGGTTTCCCACCTCGCGCAAGTTGTTTGCTTGCAATTGCCCTTTTGGAGTAGCAGTACCCTGCTCCCATCCCTCCCTCCCTCACCCCTGGTCTCGCTAACATGAACCAACAATTTGAGAGTCGGGATCGAAGGAAACATTACGATCCAGATGGCATGAGGTAAGTTTGCATTAGTGCTTGTCGCGGGTCGTCCCGAGGGACGTGGAAAGCCGCATCCAGTGCAACGTCTCAAGTTAAACTATTTTGACGTCATTTGATGTCTTGATGACTGGTCTTCCTTTAGTGGGCATTTGCCCTTGCACCGCTCCCTCCTTGTCTTTCCTGTGGATTAGTGATTAGTCTGAGTAAAGTGGAAGAAGAATCTGAAAGGTCACTTTGGCTTGCCGGGTAGCGCTTCCTCGTGGCTGAGACTCGTTGTCTCACCATGTCGGCTCCCCAAAGTTGTCATACCTCTTCTAGGAAAGTGATGCGAGACTATCTGATCGATAATTCAAAAATACTATACGAGGTACGTCCACAGTGGCGTCTCCCTTCTCCCTGCAAGGTTATAAGCGAGATAACAAGCCTCACCGGTTTTCTATGTACATTCCCGCCATCCACTACCCTGGGAACCTCGGTGTCTTCCTTCATTATTTCCTCTTTTAACCACCTGGACGATTTCATGCACTCTTTTTTCGCTGGCTTCCCAGCGTTGTCCGCAGATCAATGTAAGTTTCAGACAGCCATGATCCAATTGGACCGCTCACCGTCTCACCGACACGTCAGCTTCCGCTTTTATCTCTGTGCGTCGTGACGACGGCCAGGAACAAAAGCCGGAACTTCTTTTTTCCTTTCCTTTTTCTCTTTCTCTATTCCAGCACAAAGGAAGCTCCATTGTAATATTGTGGGTCTCAGCCCGAAGGGTAGTATCGGCAGGTGCCCGATGTTCCGGGGCACCTGTGTGTGATGGATTGCTTTTGTCCATAGCTGTCGCTTATACTTGATCGAATCAATGTTCTCCTCTTATCGCCTATGTTTTGATCTCCAGTCGCTGTGTAGGGCAAAAGGAAGGTAGAAGATAGGATCAACATGAGCACCAGGCGTTCGGCTGTCTCGTGAAAATCAAGGTACAGGTTGTGATTCGAACATACTCCTGCCAATGCAAGCCTTGAGCGATGTGGAAAAAGACTTGCTTGAGCTGGTGGCAAACTAGGGAGAATGGGTGAGCCTCGTGTTGTCAGGCTCTACACCACTGAAGATACAGGGGACATCAACTGGTTTCCCAAGCAATATATCTACTCCGTAGAGAATCCTCGGATGGCAAAAGAAGCCCGCATCCAGTCGCCAACGCGCCACAACCGTCAATGTCAGTTGAGACTTATATTTGCAGAACCAGTATTTTCTTGAGACTGGCAGTAGTATTGCCATCGCTGAGATCCGTCCAAGACACTTGACGCAGGTCCGTTATCTGCGTACGTGTATTACTCAAAAGATGCTTCGTAAAGTAAGAGCTTTCAAATTCAACATCTATTCCGTCGATGCTTCTGGCAAACATCAATGGCCAAGACGCAGGTGTTTCTCGACAATGTACAACTGCTCTCCGCTCAAGTCAGTGATGACTGCCGAGGCAGTACCTAAGTTGTCGAACGACTAATGCGAGCACTTTTACTCCCATTTGATAGAATTTGAGTCATGTTACGAGGAGGATTAAAACTACGCCACCACATAGATGGAAAGTGTAGGCTGGGAAGGAAACATTGTTCAATGTTGCTGCTGGGTCGCGGCATCAGATACTACACGCCGCAGGAGACAGGAAGATCGAATCAAGATTCTGAGCATACCCTCTCATATAGTGTATCGTCAGTCGTGTTTCTCTCAATCATTTGCTCGCGGTTTTTCCTAGTATTCGAATAGGAGACCGCTAGTTGGCGATGGCGCGTCTCAATCGGCTTACAAAATCTGGAGAGTGTGTAAGGAAAAGAGGGGAGCGAGCTGGGGGGGACCGTGAAGTCCAGAAGCCGAGAGGCCGAAAGCTCATCGTCGCTTCCAGACAACTTCCTGGGGGCTCTTTTTTGTCTCTTTCTCTTCTGATATATTGGTGTGTCTTGGTATACCTGGCGCCTCTTTGCTGCACTTCTTTGCCAGCAGGTCTGTCGGTTTCTTGTTCCTCTTCCCCACCCGCCCCCCTACCTCAAGTCTGCGAAACGAAAGGCACCAAGTATTATAGTGATAGTCGTTCGCCCTTCCGCGTAGGTTCTTGTCTGGGTTATTACGGTGTCCTCGTGCTTTACCTGAAGAGAAATTCCGATATATTGATATTTAGGATGAGAGCATGCCGTACAGGAGGACCCTCTTCTGCTCCCCTCCTCGTCGAGGATGAACAAAGCTTCAATTCACAAAGAAGCATGGACAAATCCAACGCACGGTACGCATACCGGCCACCGCCGCAGCCAAGGTCGATAAAAAGCCCAATTATCCTTACGTTAGGGAAGGGCCATCACACGCCCCCCCTTCTACCCGCCACCCCCCTCCATCCCCGTCTCCGCATTTCGGGACGGGAGAACGGCGTGGGGGTTCGCTGCATAATCCACAACCAAAAAAGCACACGATTCCACAGCGAAAGAAGGAAGAGAAACCCCGCTCCACACTTTTGTCCCTGAGGCCAGGCCAGGAGTTTGCGATCTCTTTGCCCCTTTCTTCCCCTTCCCTTCATTTGTCCCCCTTTGGATTTCGCTCTGGGGTTCCTCTCATGATCTCGTCCCAAGCTGGTCATTTTACATTTCCTTCCAGGGGCGGATGAAGCTACTCATTCTTGGGGTGAGGTGACAAGGTTCCCTCCAACCCGCGGCGCGGGGGTGGTTAAGCTCATCGCTGGTAGAGACAAAGTGTCAGGCCATACTTGCACCATACCTCCTCGGTCCGTGTCGTAGATACTATGGCACCCCCGCTTATCAGAACCTCACACGCACATCATGGCATATATTTATATATACGCGAAGGCTGTACGTGGGTGTGCCGTCACTTCTCTCTGAAATTATCCCTGGTGTATCAGACTGGTTACTCCTCGCTTGACAATGTAGGTAGTGTCTATACTGCCTTAGACAGAAGGCTTGGCCTGGCACAGCAAGTGCTCACGGGGCAAGTCTGTATCTTTTCATGTGGGTTGTTTTTCTCTTCCCCGCGCCAGACCAACCTTTTTACTGGCTACAATCTGCTGTATCTTGGCCCTCGGAAGATGCAAGCCAGCCACTCTCATTCCGTCCCATCACCCGTGCAGCGGTTCCCCTTTCGTCCCCCTCCGAAACACCAGAACAATAATAATAAATAAAATAAAATGTTTCCACAATTAAGATACTGGCCAAAACTGGTCTATGACGTTGGACTCACGGGTGGCACGGGGTCTAGAATTTCTTGGCGTGTCTTTTTGCTTTCTCGGCGCGTCGTTCCCTGTCCCCCCAAAACGCAGCCCGCCCCGAAAGGAAAAAAGGACCCAGTAACAGCAGACGCATTGTAAGCTCCTTGAAAGGAAATGATGAAAGAGACTCCGAACAAGAAGAATGGTACCCCTCGTTCATTGCGACCGTAATCATGGACAAGCGATAAGCGAACAACGGCTCGCTCCTTGTTTCCCGAAGGGCTTCGTTCTGGAGAAAGGTCACGGGCACCCGAGCTTGAGGCTTTTCCTCCTCTTCGACTGTTATTTTAGGCTGATGAGAACCGGCTCTCCCGGTTTCGCATCTTATTCTTCTTTCTTTTGTTGCGTCTGTCTCCTTCGCCTTGTGCTTCGTGGGCTTCTAAGTAGGGTACGATTTCCGCACCGAGGTTGCCCGCTCTGAGAGAGGGGGTTCCCGCACCGAGATCAGCGGGCAAAGCTTCTCGGCTCTGCGAAAGTACACTAATAATACAATTCCGCCAAGGGGGAAAATGTCTCAGTGTGGTCTTAGTGTCTGCGCTCGAATGATATGACTGTGAACGGGCAGCACGACAGGGTAGCTTTAAATAGTAGCCAAGGACCCTGCTTCCTAAGTGGCCTGTTAGGCCTTCACCGGTCGTATCGTGCATTTGCCATACTTTCATCCCAATCCCAATGACAATTGCCATGCTCGAAGCCGGTGAAAAAGCAATGAAAGGGGGAGCAGGGAAGAATAACAGGCCGTGCTTGCTGTTCTCTTCTCAATATCTATTACGAGAGGTGCTGGTCACATCTCTCTTGCAGCGGGGCCGGGACCGGGGCCGGCGAAGGGGGGAAGGTGGTGTTGCATATCCCTATGGATCATTGCGTATTATATATATATATATATATCAGGACCACTGCTGACCTGTGACCATTGAAACTCGATGACGTCGACGGTACTAGCGCGAGGAGAGGGGGTGAGAGAGGAGAATCCAATGAGAGAAGGGTCGAAAACCCGGAGGAGTGGGTGTGTGTATCTCTCCCTTCCACCGCTGCTAACGCTAGAGAGAGCGGACTCATGAACGACCGGCGTCAAGAAACGCTTTCAAATATTGCTTCAACACTTCGCCGGGATTAGCCTACTGCGATCAGGCGGTGGTTGGTTCCCGAGTTGGGGCCCCCCACCGGGTCCGTGAGATCCCGCGGGCTCATCAATTACATTTATTAGTATCGGCATCGTTCGAGCCCCACTTCCTCCTCCTCGTGCTCGTCGAGTGAAGCGAGGGCACGCCAGAAGACGATACCCTCGCAGGGAGCATGGGACCAGCCAAAACCTGAGGAAAGTCAAACAGCAAAATATCACTCGAAAAGAAAAGAAGAGTAAAACCTGGCCTTTTCCTTCGTCCTTGCAGGTGTCGGCATGCAGATATTCAATCTTACTTTACCACGGATCTCACCATATGTACAGGCACATCACCGTCGCATTCCAGTTCGTCACGGGGGAGGCATATACTTTTTATAATAAGTTGAGGATGCTTGGATTCCAAGGAACCATACTCTGTAGGATTGCCACTCCGCGCGCGCGCTAGGACTTACCGCCTTGTCCTGGTACACCGAAACGAAACGTGATGAAGGTGGAAAAGCCAGGGAAACCACCCATCACCAAGAGCGGATACGGTGTACCTGGACCCACCGACGATGGACGGTCATTGGCGGGAAGCAGAGCCGAG
>JAXQGT010000064.1:0-20041 GCA_037040375.1 Basipetospora sp. M8501
ATACGGGACGATACCATTGTGTCCAGGCCGAACAAGCTCTTGCCATCCTCGCTAAGCGGCACCTCGGTGACGGCAACCTCCCACCCGGCCTCGGCAACCCTGACGACCCGCCCGAGCGCCCGGCCGACGATCTGGTGCCCGAAACACACGCCCACGACGCGCACGCGCCCGCCCTCGATGGCCCTGCGCGTGTACTCTGTCAGCGCGACGATCCACGGGTCGTCCATGTACGCCGAGTGCTTCGACCCCGTGATGAGTACGGCGTCGACGTCCGCGAGGGGCGGGTACGCAGCGGCGATTTGGGCGTCGTCGTCGGCTACGACATGGTGGCGTGCTATGGAGAAGTGCTCGGACACGGGGTCCGGCGCGACGGCGGCGGCGAGGAGGGAGGTGAAGAGGCCGGTGTAGTGGCCGTAGCGGGCGGCGGTCTTGGGCTGTGGGGTGTCGGCTTCGAGGATGGCGAGGCGGATGGGCGGCATGGGGGCGCAGTTGTAAGTGTATACACTATTGGATTGTGATGTTGGTTCTGGGACGACCTCGGGAATGGAATGGATGGAGTATGTAGTGAGGTAGCTTTTTTTCCTTTCGAGGATGTGAAGTCGCAGGACGGAGGCGATCGAATGTTGATGTCGGATCCATTAGTTCTGGAGAGGAGCGGGGGAGGGGCTAGCGTCGGTCACTGACGGTGCTGCACACTGTAGGCCACTTATACCCGGGCGAGGCAGACAGACGCCTTCAGAGCCTGGAAAGAAGAGTAGGAGAACAGGATTGTGGAATATCACCAACGGCGACTGGAAAAAGCCGTACTATTATCACAAGTGTGCATGTACTGAGTCGAACGGAAACCCATACTGAGAAACTGCGCATATGGAATATTATCAACCCTACGGTGATGGCCGTCGTTTCGGCACGCGCCGGACACGGCGCACTGGCCCAGCCCGAGACCACAGAGAAGGTCGTGAGGCATTGGGTTATACATTGGCTCCAGTGTCACAGTGAGGCACCAGCAAGTTGTATATATGTGATGATCTGGCGACGCGGATGAAGCCGAGTATATAGGGTGATGGGGATGCGGTACTGTTGGCATGGGAAATCGGGGCAAGCGAGAAGTGGATTTATAGTCTGGGTGGACACAAGCGAGTGTACATGTACGCGAACCCATCAGATTGACTCACACCCTCAATGTTGGCCCCTTGCTATGGAAGTACCAATACTCGTTCCACTTTTTTCCAGGCACCGGGTTGGCTTGTGCGCCGTTTGACCTGGTGCTGTAGTGTTAGTGTGTGTCAGTTGTACCTTACGCCAGCGGCCTCCATTCCACAGCATCAAATCCACTTCAATGTCCATGTGAATGCATCTGAATTCCTGGGAATTCGACATTGTTTACAGACGGAAGTGTATAGTCGCAGATCTGTTATAAACCCACATCCCTCGCCATCTTCTCACAACACAAATCCAATAGACTTGCCACAACATCCATCGTTCATAGCGTCCATTCCAGATGACCGCAAGTGACGCCATGCCACCACGGCCAAGTCTCCGCGCCTTCCTCTCACTTGCGCGGCACAAGCTTGCCTCTCCTGTGAGCAAGCGAGACCTTCCGCTCACGTTTGTCGTGGGCAATGAATCAGCTGGTAAAGATACCCTCCAGGCCTTGTTACAGCGCGAAGACTCAGTCTTGGCTCACTCCGAATACTCACATGTCCTGGATAGATCTCGACTCCCTCTGCTCGGCTGTGTTACTGGCCTATCTCAAATCCACTCACCCGCCTCACAAACTACACATCCCCCTCTCCAATCTCACTAGAGAAGACCTCCCCTTGCGCTCGGAGATGACAGCCGTCCTGGGTTATGCCGGCCTGAAACCCTCCGACCTCATCACCCTTGACGACCTCCCCGCCTTCACCTCCCCCTCGTCCCCCGCTGACTCCGGACTCTCGCCTGACGACACAAACTGGTATCTAGTGGACCACAACGCACTAACAGGCCAGCTCGCCCGTTTCTCTCACCGCGTGACATCATGCATCGACCATCACGCGGACGAGGGCGCCCTACCCGCCAACTGCGAGCCCCGCATCCTCGAGACCTGCGGCAGCTGCGTGAGCCTCATCGCCGAGCACGCCCGCGAGTCGTGGGACGCGCTCGCTCGCGAGGCGACGCACTCCCCTGACGCCGCGGACGCGGACCGGGGTCTTGCCCTCATGGCCCTCGCCGCCATATTCTCCGACACGGTGAACTTGCGCGCCCGGGACAAGGTCACCCCGCGCGACGAGGAGACCGTCGCCTACCTCGAGGCGAAGCTCTCGTCATCGTCGTCATCGTCGTCCTCCCCCTACGACCGGGAGGCGTACTGCGAGCACATCGCGCGCGTGCGGCACGACATCTCCGCGCTCTCGCTGTGGGACATCTTCCGCAAGGACTACAAGGAGTGGACCGAGGGCGGGCGCCGGCTCGGCACGTGCAGCGTCATACAGAACTTCCGGTACGTCCTCGACAAGGCGGGCTCGCCCGAGGCCTTTATTCGGGAGTTGGGCAAGTTCGCCGAGGACAAGGGGCTCGACCTCGTGTCCGTCATGACCCTCGCTACGGGCGACGGGCGGTGCGAGCGGGAGGTGCTGCTGTGGGCGCGCAACGAGGACGCCGTGCGGTGCGCCAAGGAGTTTCAGAGGATAGGCATGGAGCCGATCGGGTTGCAGACGTACGCTGACGGGCTGCTTGATCTGGATGGGGACGGGGAGTGGAGGAGAGCGTGGAGGCAGGGGAACGACACGGCGAGTCGCAAGCAGATGGCACCGCTCATGCGCAAGGCTATGTTGTAAACGCCAGGTCCCCTTCGTCGTTTGCCCCCCCACTTACGGCACATGGTCTGGAAACAAGACTCAATGCAATCTTCCATGCTGTCTATTATGGTACATAGCTTGGTTTGTACAAGAGTAATATACAGGAAATAACGAAGTGGTTGATAATGTTACATGTGTAGTAATGAAAACAGTGGGTGGCAGTTCCAGTGGATACCAAAAGGGGGGGCGGGAGGGGGGGGGAAGGTGTATGAACTCTCAGACATAATCATACACACCGCCGCCTGGGACGCTATTCTGGATCCGGCTCTGCATGTCCATGGCATCCCTGATGTACTCCAGGTTCAGGACCATCCTCACAAACTCGTTTTCGGCAATTTGCTTGTAACGTGCATCGGACGTCGATTTGTCCTCGAACTTGGCCGTCTGAAACGCGAGCTCTCCCGATCGTATCCTTGTGGCGGTCTCCAGCGCATTCGGATCTATGGTCAGGATGCACTTCAATATGGACTGGTATAGAGAGCCGGTCGGAAATATGATGGGGGTCTCGTGAGGCATGGTCCCGAGGCACTCCCGGAGGGCCTTGTGGCACGCCCGGGTGTTCTTCGAGTCGGCGACGGCCGCGAACATGCCATCGTACAGCCTCCACGAGCGGGCCCTGTTGTGTCGCGGGGGCATGCGCCACACGTTCCAGAAGCGGTCCCAGCTGCTCTGACGGGCGTACGCCTGCAGGAGCCGGAGCAGCTGGGTCTCGGTGGGGAGCCCCCGGTCCACAAGGAGGCTCTCGAGATTCTTCTGCGCCTGGTCGAATTCCCGATTCCGCGGCTGCGAGTACGCGATGGACGATATGAGCGTTGTCAGGACCTCCGACTCGAGCAGCGGGACCTGGCGTTCGTGGAGCAAATGCAGCACGTCTTCGGCGAGGCAGATCTGGTCCTCCATAGCCACCGGATCCTTCGGCCGCGAGGCAAATATCGACGCGAGTAGCTGGGGATATTCTTCCCTGACGACGGTGTCGGTAGCGAATTGCAAGTCTAGAAGTTTGCCCCGGACTTGGTCTAGAGACAGCAGATTATCGAAGCGCATTTCTTTTGGCTTTACTTCGGGCATCGTCCTGAGTAGTTCCGCCACAAGGGGTTCGGGTATAGTCTCCTCATCCATAGTCATCGATGTTATGTCCATCTCGTCCGGGTATACTACCGTCGAGTAGGCGCGCTTCTGGCCGAACGAAGTCCGGGGAGTTCGCGCTGTTTTGGCGGTGGGGCGCGGACTCGCACCAATGGCGGGAGCCTTGTCCTCTCTGGGGGGCGCCTGCGAGAAAGTCTCTCGCTGTCTCTGGTTCCTCTCCAGGCAGTCCAGCCAGAGCTTCTCCAGACTGAGCTCAGACCGCCGGGTCCGGGTCATGGCCTGGACGACGATTGTGCAGCCGGTTTCGGGCGCGGCGTTCCCGAAGCCCGATAGCTTCCCGGACTTATCGAACCGCGCCGACTCGGAGTTCTCGCCTCCCAACGTACCCAGGTTCACGCAGACCCAACCAGTCGTGATGCCATCGTCTCCACCCGGCTTAGCAAAAGTACTGGTCCCCAGAAGTTTCGCCTTGCGCCGCATCCGGCGGAGCTTCGTCCTCACTTCGCCCGCGCCGATGAGACCGTCTGCCTCCGCTTCTATTTTGTGGTTGTGCCGCAGCCACCTGACGAAGCGGCCCGTCGCGACATGCAGATGCCTCTCGCTCCTTGCAGTGCCAAAGAGCATGAGTGGGTTCGGGCCGAGGGCGGGTGGCGGGTCGAAGTCGCGAAGGTCGAGAAGCTCCAGATAGTCCAGGCCCATCTGTTCGTACACGTACTTCATCACGGGTTCAAGGAGCGCGGGCGCGCCTGCTGGTATGGGTGGTAGCGGCACGGGGACATGCTTCTGGGGTTGAGAAGGAGGCTCGACCTTGAGGTACCACGGCTCATCGGTGGCGCTCTCCTCTGCGCCAGTATCGGGTGTGTCCTGTGGTGGCTTCTTATCTGCAACTTCCTCGGGTGTTTTGTTGTTTGAGTCTGGAAGCCTCGAAGCCGTCGAGCAGGTGAGGCATCTCGATAGGCGTTTTGTTGGTTGGCTTATCGCCGTGAAGGGTGCGGCTCGAGGACGAATCGAAGTTTGAAGAGCGGTTCGCGAGGAGATGAACGCTTGGAACGGCCTTATGGAGGCCAGGGCTGGACGTGCAGCCATTGCAGTTAGGGGTTCTAGGGTCGAGGCTGGTTACTTTCCGACGTCTTGCTCCGGGCTCTATCACAGCTCTGAAGCAGTGATTTTTTGATGCACGTCCAAGTTGCGTGCCGGGAGTACTACACAGTGTACACAGTGTGACATATCACAGCTTATGTAAACAATCATCAAAGCTTGTAGCCAATCAACATTCGGTCTGATCTGATGATCAACACTACCTATCGAATCCACTGGGAGTCTGTTGGTCACGTGGGTGGCAGCGACGGCTCCACTGAATTACGAGTGGGTCCAGCGTTCGAGTTCGAAAGTATCCCCGTACACTCGCATCGTCCAGAGTCGACGAGTTAATACGGCAGGGGAAATTTTTCCAGTCTTCGAGTTTGCCTCTGTTCCATCGACGAGTCAAGGCGGCCTGGATTTCTCGATTCCTTCAACCCCTTATGCCTTGTGGCAGTCGTCTTCATCACAGCGCTCATTTCACGGAGGACGGTCTGCTTCTTTCTGCTTAAAAGTAATTGATTATGCTTGCTTCTTAATTGTCTTCTATTAATCGCCTCTGCCGGGCTTCCGCTGCCGACTTTTTCACCTCCTTTTTCTCCCACGCGACCGCGATCCGAATCACCATGCTACTCCGCCAGGGCCCCCGATTAGCCCTCCACCGAGTACGAACACTACGATCTCAAACGTCAATTAACTCAATACGTTCTGCGACAGTCTACCATACTTTGGGACAAGCGAAACGCGTTCTCTCATCACCACAGGATGCGCGCAGCAATCTGAGCAATGGCACGAGGAGCCTTGCCACCGCCGTCGACGGCGGCCTCTTCGGCGAGAGACCGTTTGGCAACATATCATCCTCCACTTCCGCCTTACCTGGATTCGATAGCCATGCTACCCGCCCCTACTACGAGCTGCGCCCCTTCAATGCCGCGAGCCCGCTCCAGCTCGACGAGCCTGCGCCCACAGTTCAGCGGACGCGAATGAACCAGCAGGGCATCTCCGGTGATGTCGAAGAACTTGCAGCTGTGTTCAACGCATGTTTACAAGTACGGAAACTCGACCGCGCTCAGCAGGTGCTCAAGAGGCTAGGCCAGTTTGAAGGATATCCTCGGGACCAGCTAGTGGCCCTCCACAATCTCTTCCTTCGCGCCTCGCTCGAACAAATGCGCCTCACCCCCGACAAAACCGGATCGGAAGAACTACACAAGTGGTACGAGCTTCAGATTCGCCGTCCCGGGCTCCCTCAAACCGCCGAGACGGTTGCCTGCATGCTTAAGGCTTCGATCCTATCGCAGCGTGGAGCGAGATTAACCAGATCTGTCACGCGTTATATGGGCATGGCACCTGGAGAAGCCGGCTTGGAAGTCTTGTCGATGGGCGACATCCTCTCCGATCAGGACCTAGCCGTCATCACTGACCTTTGCCCGACTTACAACCTCGTTACTGAAGACGAGGCTCCTATCTTCCACCCCGATGAATCCCAGCACGTATCACCCGCTACCCACCTCGATGTTCCGGACGTTCTTCCCACTCCCCAGAAAGGTCTCGGCCTGAAGCTTCTACAACAAACTCTTTCCCTTTTCGACGAGATACCCCAGAACTGCGACATCTCCTCATTGGATCGGAACCAGCGGCGCGAGATCCAGAGTCGACTCGAAAGCGATTGTGTCGATGCAGCTGTCCAGCGCTGGCGAGATGAACACGAGTCCCTTCAGAAGATGGGTCTCAATTCTCTCGTGGGCCACGAGAGTTTGGGCTCCCGCATGTACGAATGGCAATGCAAGTTGGAGGAAAGGCTCAAGGAGGAACTGGTAAAGGTAGAGGAGGCTGAGAACAAGACGGAAAAGCGGCGCGAGGAGGACTTCGATCGCTGCCTCTACGGGCCTTTCCTTCGGCAATCTACTCCCGCGCGGCTCGCCGCCGTTACGATCCTTGCAACCCTGAATAGCGTTTCGATGATGGGTGTTGAAAAGGGCGCCAAACTGGCCGCCACTATCAACGGCATTGCGAAGCTTGTTGAAGAGGATATCCGGGAGCAGATGACGAGGCGAGATAAGAAGGGGTCATTCGGCCAGCAGAAGAACCGCCGAAGAGTCCAAACCGCACTGCGGAGCACCGGCGCACTGGAGGTTGAGCTTGACGCGTTATCCCCGACCGTGTCTCCCACACCTGCCGATGTCCAAGTCTCGTTTGACAAGCCGTGGCCCACCACCATTCGGGCCAAGGTTGGTGCAGCTCTGCTCTCTGCTTTGATGGATACAGCCAAGATCAAGGTTGTGCGGACGCACCCGGAAACAAAAGAGACGATAAGTCAGTACCAGCGCGTCTTCCACCATACCAAAAAGCTTAAGAAGGGGAAGAAGATTGGCATGATCTTTGTTCACGATGATCTCGTCAAGCTGTTGAACAAGGAACCCCAGGGCAACTTCCTCGCCAAGCATCTACCCATGATCGTCGAGCCTGAGCCCTGGACCAAGTTCCTGAAGGGTGCATTCTTGGAGACTTCAGCGAATCTCGTGCGACTCAAGATCGGAGAGAAGGACCAGCGGATGTACACCGAAGCGGCGATACGAAGAGGTGACCTAGACCAAGTCCTAAAGGGCCTGGATGTTCTTGGGAGGACTGCATGGCGCATCAACCACTCCGTTCTCGAAGTCATGCTTCAAGCCTGGAACAAGGGTGATGAGATTGCGAGCATCCCCGCCCTGAACCCCGAAGTCGAGTACCCGGCGGAACCTGAGAACGATGACCGCGAAGCACGGAGCTCATGGCACCGTGCCGTTGTTGCCGCCGAGAACAAGAAGACCGGCTTCCATTCGGTCCGATGCTTCACAAATCTTCAGCTCGAAGTCGCTCGTGCCTACCGCAACCAGACATTCTACTTTCCCCACAATATCGACTTCCGTGGTCGCGCGTATCCGTTGCCCACTTACCTGAACCATATGGGTGCCGACCACGTTCGAGGTCTTCTACGGTTCGCGAAAGGCAAGGAGCTTGGGGAGAGGGGTCTCCAATGGCTTCATATCCACCTTGCCAACGTGTACGGTTTCAGCAAGGCTAGCTTGGCTGAGCGCGAGGCCTTCACGAAGGACAACTTGCGAAACGTTATCGATTCTGCCACCAACCCTCTGAACGGAACCCGATGGTGGCTGCAGGGAGAAGATCCTTGGCAATGCCTAGCCGCATGTTTCGAGCTCAAGGCTGCCTTGGAATCCGAGAATCCTACAAAATACGTTTCTACGCTCCCTGTTCACCAGGACGGTACCTGCAACGGCCTCCAGCACTATGCCGCTCTTGGCGGAGACACCTGGGGTGCGCAGCAGGTCAACCTCGAGCCTGGCGAACGGCCAGCGGACGTGTACTCTGCAGTCGCGAAAGTTGTGATTGACCTTGTTGAGAAGGACTTTCAGGAGGGCGAGCCCTACGCCCAAGCTGTCCGAGGCAAAATCACTCGTAAGGTGGTTAAGCAGACCGTTATGACAAACGTGTATGGCGTCACCTTTGCCGGTGCGAAGAAGCAGGTGTGCAGACAGCTCGACGCAGCGTACCCAAACCTTGAGGAGGAGACGGGTCACTCGTCCATGCTTCTGTCCAGCTACATCACCAACCACATTTTCACAGCGATGTCGACCATGTTCCGAGGCGCCCATGAAATTCAGACATGGCTCGGCGAAGTTGGCGGCCGCGTGTGCAATGCGCTCATGCCTGAACAGCTCGAGCGCATCGCGAGCAACGAGGATCTTGCTGGAGTCACCAAAGCGAAGACTACGAGGAGCGCCAGGCCGCTACTTGACACACTCAACAAGCACTTCAAGAACACCATCGTCTGGACGACACCCCTCCGCATGCCTGTTGCACAACCCTACCGCAAGAGCGTGACGCGTACCATCCCGACTTGCATCCAGGACCTCTCCCTCACCATCCCCGACCTTGCGGATCCGGTAAACAGCCGCAAGCAGCTCCAGGCCTTCCCGCCCAACTTCATCCACTCGCTGGACGCTTCGCATATGATGCTCTCCGCGCTGCAGTGCAGTGACGAGGGGCTCACGTTCGCTGCCGTGCACGACTCGTTCTGGACGCACGCCGCGGACATCGACGACATGAACAGGATCCTGCGCGACTGCTTCGTGCGGATCCACAGCGAGGATGTCATCGGGCGTCTAGGTGCTGAGTTCGAGGCGCGGTACAAGGGATCCATATACCTAGCCAGGATCAGGCGGGACTCGGCTGTCGGGAAGAAGCTCGCGGCGTGGCGGAAGAAGTCGCACATGTCGATCCGGGAGGAGCTCATCGCGGAGCACCGGCGCCAGAAGCTGCTCGACTCGGACGACCCTGCCGAGGTGGAGGAGGGCAGGGCCATGGTGACGGCGGGGAGCATCTTTGAGGAGTGCTCTTCGGCCGATGCCCTCGCTCCTCTCGAGGGTGCAGAGGAGGTCGGACTGGGCAAAGTTACCGATACTGAAATCGAGGATGTCCTTGCTGACGGCGATGGGGCTTCGAGCTTGAAGGCGGATGACGCAGAGCTCGAGGGCGAAGCCGCGGCTGAAGGTGAGGCCGAGGAGATGGTGGCCTCGGAGTGGGTGGATCCCATCTCCCAAGCGATCAAGGAAGCACAGCCCGAGGCGGCGTCTAGGGTACACCCTAAGAAGAGGAAGTCAGTGCCGAGGACAATCCAGGTCTGGCTTCCTCTGACGTTCCCCGCCGTGCCAGCAAAGGTATGTTTTTTCTCCGTCTCATCAAATTCCTTATCTTCCGATACTAACTCCGTCTTTCTCTCTGTAGGGTGACTTCGATGTTCGAAAACTTAAGTCCAGCCAATACTTCTTCTCGTGATCGAGCGGACCTCGTTCCCTCAGTGGAATCCATATGTGACACAACCTGTCTTCATTTCTTCAATGTATTTCTTCCATTTTCTTTCCGTTTTGAGCTTTCTTGCTTGGGGACACTTAGATGTGGGCGCGGAGTGTATGCATCACGGTGTTCAAAGGCGGGGTTTCTAATGTTTCTTGTTTTGCTCGGTCGGCATCACTGGCTCGACCGCGCGGAAGGTTGTTTGTACGTGTACAATGGCTTTGTTTTTTTGTCGATAGCATCATCTCGGCGATGTACAAAAGCAGAATTTGAGGGGGTGGTGGGTTGGTAGAGTTGGAGAATCTTTAGAATAGCCAGCGCGGGCCTCGTCCTCGACGGGGCGTGTACGAAGCAAGAGTCTGTGAGATGATCTTAGAGACACTGAGGGGATGCGTAGCAGATACAGATAGGAAAAATCTATCAACACAGTAACTTCAAACCTGGCAGTGTTTGCCATGCCTACTCGTAGACTGTCGCGGTTTGATGCCTAGCTTGAGCAAAGAGCTCTACTTGCAAATCATTATCTACTAACGAAACACTCGAGAGAACCCAGATCAATTTTCTTCTACGGCCATAAGCCCGCGGGGCAAAATTGACTCGCTTCGCTCTTCTATAGCTAGCCGCTCATATAGACAAGGCGAGATGACACCAAATTACCGCACGGTAGCGTCCTTCAGCGTCTTCACGGTACACGTACCGCCGCCCACCGCCACCAGCTTGCCAACATCCTTCTTCCCGAGCGCCTCCACTGCGCCGGCATTGAAAGCGACCTCCAAGCTCTCCGTCGTCGTGAAACCGGGCTGGATCGTCTCCCAGATCTTCTTCTTGGGGTTCAGCACGCCCTCGGGCTCGCCCTGCCACCCTTCAAAGTACACCCTGTCGCCGGCCTTGGCGCCCTCGGGCGGGCTGACCAGCTCAACGGGGCCCTTGTGGTCGTCGGGCTCGCCCTCCTTGGGCCGGGGCGACGCCGCGAGCACCATGGCGCACGACTTGACGCCGCGCATCTTGACGGGCTTGAGGTTGCACACGACGACGACCTTGCGGCCTTGCATCTCCTTGAGGGGCACGAGTCCGTTGAGGCCCGAGCAGACGGTCCGGCAGACCTGGCCCTCGAACTCCTCGGTGTCGGCGGTTCCTGGGGCGTCGCCCATGGCGATGGTAGATACGTAGAGGGAGTCGGCCTCCGGGTGCTTGACGGCCTTGAGGATGTGGCCTACGCGGAGGTCGATGAGGCTGGGCGAGAGCGGGGCGGCGGCAGCGGGGGCCTTTTGGGGCTTGGGCTGCTTCTCCTTCTTCTCCTTCTTGGGTTTGCTGGCGGGCGCTTCGCCGGCGGCGGCGGCAGCGGGGGCGTCCTTCTTCGTCCGGTCGGCCAGCTCAGTCTTGTTGTTGTTGCTGTTGTTGCTGTTGTTACCAGAAGCGGCGGCCTTCTCCTTCTTCTGGCGCTCCTTCTCGGCCTTGATCTCCTCTGGCGACTTCACGTAGCGGACGTCGTCGAGGTCGACCTTGATCTTGTCCTCATCCTTGACGTTCAGGCCAAAAAGGGACGAGTTCTGCACAAAGTCCACGAGGCGGACAATGTTGGGGTGGCCCCCCTTGCCGGTGCGCTCATCGGGCGACCACTTGGCGACCACGGGGGCGAGGGTCTCGTAGATGGCGAGGTCGGCCTTGCTGGGCTTGGTGCCGAGGAGGGTGGTGCGGCTCGCGAGGTGGGTGTCGAGGGCGTCGAAGATGGACTTGGCGTCCTCGGTGCCAGACTTGAGGCGGTCCGAGGTGGTGAGCCACTGCTTGATCTCGGTCTCCTCCTCGGGAGTGTACGTCTGCGAGGCGATGGCGGACATGGTGACGTAGTGACGGCGGAACGGGGAGAGCGCCCTGGTGGTTGGACGGAGGACTCGTGGGAGCAACAGCTTGGCGGATTGAGAGAGTTCGGGTTTTTACTGTGACAGTATATCCTTTTGAGTCGTGGATTTTGGTAGGCTTGTTTCGTCTTGGGTAAAAATCTGGAGTCAATTCGTAGCTAAGGCGGATGGAGGGGGCGAAGGCGGGGCATTATTCAAAATATGCATAATACTGGATAATCGCATACAGCACTATGGTATCGGTATAGTGACACTATGATATAGAAGGGTTCAGAGTTCGCCCCTGTCGAGTCGAGTTCCGTGGAAATGAGAAAAACGTGACAGCGTGAGACCCACTCCACTGGCACGCGATTGACCGGCACTTAAACATTTCGCGTCCATCGCGGGACCGCGTCACATTTCAGGCTGACTCCCTTGCCGCCATCCCACCCTTTACTGTCCCCGCGCAATCAGGCAGCTTCCAAAAGGGAAGGGACCCCAATACCTCTGATACCGACTGAACCCTAGGATTTTTGATCTGACATTGTACTATCTTTGAACTTCCCACTCAATTGATCCCTCTTTGCTTCAACCTAGCCGCAAACGGTGTCCCCGTAGCGCGGACGAGCGTTCAGTTGCCTTGGTCTCCCACTCTCCAAGACTCCATTGAGTCGTAATATCATGGACGTTTCGAGCTCTCCGAACTCAGGTGCCAGATCCGTGTCCTCGCCTTTGTTCGCGGTTTCTACTCCCCCATCTTCGCCACCCTCGACAACCCACGAATCACCAGGCAAGATGAACATACTCGAGGATGAGGAGGAGAAGGCCAGGGTCGACAATGAGAAAACGGAGGCGAAGAAACGCGCAGCGGCTCGGGCCAAGGCCAAGCGGAAAAAGAAGGTCCTTCTCACTCCCGAGCAGAAGCAGGAGAAGGCCCGCCAGCTCGATGACCTTCTGAGAAAGACAGGCGCTTTCAGCGATATCCTTACTGGCAAGACGAAGGCCCTGGGCCGCATGGGGACATCCATGGATGGCCAGGCCCTGGGCGAGCACGACCTTGAACTTGCACCTCAACCGAAGTGCATGGTGGGCGGCACAATGCGGGACTACCAACTCGAGGGACTCACATGGATGCGCGAGATCGCTATCCAAGGCATGAGTGGGATCCTTGCCGACGAGATGGGACTTGGTAAGCCTTGTGAATTCACTGGCCGTGTTCAATTGGTTACTTACGCATTCACAGGTAAAACTATCCAGACAATCTCGCTAATTGCTTCCCTTCGGGAGGACGACTTCCACGGCCCGTTTCTAATCGTCGCACCCTTGAGTACGCTCTCGAACTGGCTCGATGAGTTCCACCACTGGACGCCCTCAGTCCCGGTCGTCATCTATCACGGGACGCCTTCCGAGCGAGCCGATATCTGGAAGACCAAGGTTTTGCGCCACTACGATCAATCGACGAGGCGCCCAAACGAGAAGTTTCCGGTCGTGCTCACAAGCAACCAAATCGTCCTGCGGGACAGGATAGCTCTTGCGAAGATTGGCTGGGAATTTATCATTATCGTAGGTCCCTTGAGAAGACGGAATCATGTCACCTCCAGCTAATTTAGCCATAGGACGAAGGTCATTGCATGAAGAACGCGGATGCCAAGCTTTACCAGGAACTGAGAACTTTCCAGTCCGCCACTCGCTTCCTCATTACTGGCACACCCCTTCAGAACGAAATGAAGGAGTTATGGTCCCTGCTTCACTTCTTACTTCCTTCAGTCTTTGAGGACTGGGATGCTTTTGACTCCTGGTTCGACTTCACAGACCTCGAAGACGAGACCGGTACCGAGAACTTCATCACAGACGAGGAGAAGCACGATCTGATGCGTAAAATCCATGTCGTCCTCCAGCCCCTCATGCTGCGTCGCGTCAAGGCCGATGTAGCTGCCTATCTGCCCAAAAAGAGAGAGTACATCCTCTATGCCCCTATGACTAGGGAGCAGACGGATCTCTACAAGGCGATTGGCGATAAGAGCGTCGACACCCGGAGCTTCTTGCAGGACATGGTGGCGAAGAATCTGGGCGAGACTTCGGACTCCTCGCTGTCGGCCCTGACAACACCTAGAACGTCCCGGCAGAGCAGCTTATCTCCTCCAGTCGAGATCGAGCCCGCTGGGAGGGATGAATCTAGCCAGTCACTCCCCATCCGACAATCGCCGCGAAAGAAGCCCGCTTCGGCCGATACTTCGAAGCCAAATGCTTTCTCCATCTTGATGGGCAAGAACCTCCGCAGCAAAAATGCCGCCGAACCCGTCAAGCCCTCAAAAGAACCAACGAAAGCGCAATCGAGGAAAAGAAAGAGTCCTTCCGTGCTGGAGGTACCCCAGCCCAAGAGCTCAAAAACAAGCAGGGAGAGCACGCCCGGCACGGGCAGACTGAGCAGGACTAGGGGCACGTCCGCTGCCGCAGACCCGTTTGCGGGTGTGGATGAGGACAAGCTCGACGACGACGAGTTTGAAGCCCGCCTGGTTAGGGAGTTTGAGGAGAAGGAAATGGAGAAGTTGGAGGCAGCGCAGTCGGCCAAGGACTTTGCGCTGGCTGACACCTTTGAGATTGCGAGTAAGTTGGCAAAATTCTTCTCCCGCATCCATCCCATGAACCGCACTCACACGTCTTAGAACGAGAGGTCGCCAAGAAGAAACTCGGCAATCCTATCATGCAACTTCGACTTGTCTGCAACAGCCCGCATAACTTCTACAACCCCTGGACTTACAGCGACAGGCCCATCGATGAGTCTGTCGTGACCAAGTCAGGCAAGATGCTGCTGTTGGACAGACTGCTCCCCGAGTTGTTCAGGAAGGGCCACAAGGTCCTCATCTTCTCACAGTTCAAGACTCAGCTGGACATCCTTGAGGACTACTGCGAGCTACGGAAGTGGGATACCTGTCGCCTGGACGGGTCCGTGGCACAGGAGACGAGGCGGGACATGATCAAGAAGTTCAACACCGATCCGGACACGAAGCTGTTCCTTCTCTCGACGAGGGCTGGCGGACAGGGAATCAACCTCATGGCTGCCGACACGGTTATCTTGTATGACAGGTATGATACTTCCACCCCTTTTTCGCGTCTGCCTCTCTCCGTATCAACTAGACACTGACCGTCATTGGGATAGCGACTGGAACCCCCAACAAGATCTTCAAGCCCAGGATCGCTGCCACCGAATCGGACAGACGCGCCCCGTCATCGTCTACCGCCTGGCCACCAAAGGCACCGTCGAAGAGGACCTGCTCTCCAGCGCCGAAGCTAAGCGGCGACTCGAGAAGCTTGTGATCCGTAAGGGCACCCTGAGGACCATCGGCCGTAAGTCTGCGGACGGCGACTCGGAACTCGATAGGGAGGCCCTTCGCGCTCTGCTCTTGAAAGACGGCAAGGTTTACAGGTACTCCGGGAGCGAGGAGATCTTGAGCGACCAAGATATTGAGACCCTCCTCGACAGGTTCGTGGCTCTTCCCATTTTTATTTCCCCTCCCCATCCATCCGTCGTGGGAGCTTGGCGGGCTGACTATTTATAATATTTTACAGGAGCGATGGTGCCTACGACCAGGCTGCCCGCGGTGCTGGCAACGCGGACGGCTTCAAGGTCATCGAGACGCAGGCCAACGGGATCAAAGAGGCTACTGGCGACGGCGACCCCAAGGCATGAGGGGGCGGAGTGGTGTTGGTGACTAGATCTAGATTTTGTGGCTCTTTGCTTTCGGCGTATTCAGACGTTTTGATGGCCCCTGCCGGGCTAGGTTTCTAGGAGTTTCGCTCTCTGGCTATGAACCCCCTTTTGAAACAGGGGGGATTTTAATGATACTTACGCTTGGTGCAATACCCGTACTCTGTCCTGTTGCTCTATCGTGATAAAATCACCGAATACCGGCGTGGCAATGTAGCGATGACACACGAGGTGCGGCTTAGGGAACGTGCTTCTTGCAATGTACATCGGAATCCGGTGAGCTTTGTGTAACTATGTCCTGTGACGCCATCTTGTCCTTGTCATCTGTTCCCAGCCATTCCTGCCCTACGACAGGGAAGATCTATACGGGTGGGCTCAACTCTTGGAGATCACAATTGACTCGACAATAGGCGCGGTCATGCAGAGGGGTAAAGAGGGCGAAGCCAAAATTCGGGAACCGACATGTATTTTCAAGATTGATAGAATGTACACCAAGCCAGCCGAAGATCCAAATCTCGACACCATGTAAAAGTTAAGGAAAGTTCCCCCCTGAGAAGTGAAGGAGTAGAAGTGAAGCACATCCCCGTCTCATCTTTCCCCCAAAAAGTCTAGAAGAAAGAATTTCCCGAGACCACTAAAAATGTTGTTTCCAACAAAGAACCTGGGTCCTCGGTTTAAATGAAGAAGAAAAAAGAAAAGGGAAATGTTAAAGAAAGTTAAGAAAAAAGACCTATTCTTCTCTGCCAAAGAAGAGATCAAACCCCCCCTTGTTGTTCTGCTTTCGCATTTTGTTCGTCTTCTACATCTTCATCTTGGCAAGCCTCTTGAGGCCGGAGTCGAACTGCTTGCACTCGGCGGTCTCGTAGTACTCGTTCCACGCGTTGCAGATGGGCATGATGTCGTCGAGTTCGAGGGTCCCGGGGATCTCGTCGACGCGCTCGAGGAACTGGTTGCTGAGGCCCTGGCCGGCGTGCCACGCGATGTGGCAGTGGAAGAGCCACGCGCCGGGGTTGTCGACGCGGAAGGCGAGGACGAGCCAGCCGCGGGCGGGCAGCATGGTGGTGTCGCGGCGCAAGGGGTTGTTGAACTTCAGCTGGCCCATGTCGGTGGCCGGGTTGAAGCTGCGCACCCCGGTGCTGCCGGCCGGAGGGGGGCCGGAGGTACCGAGGACGTACATGTCGTGGCCCTAGAAGAGGCGATGTCAGTCTGAGAAGCTCTTCCCGGGTGCATGAGGCGCCAAAGCTCGGGCGTGGTCCAAGGGTTTGGACGCGATGGGCCTCGTAGTAGGGAATACTCACGTGGAGATGCATAGGGTGAGGGACACCGCTGGTGTCCTCGATAATCCAGAAGGACCACTGTGGGTTTGTTAGCCATGCTTCAGAATCTTGGGGGAGATCCGGTGACAAGTCCTTCGAGATCGAGGGTGGACTTACCGCATCAGCTGCAGACGTCACTTCGTGAACGTTGAAACGCCTGGGGAAGTCGAGATCGCCCTCGGCGATGTACTTCAGGGTCGGCTCGCCCCAGGTCACGTTCATGTCCTGACCATGGACATCCCAGTATACACGGTTGGGGACATCTTGCCACTGCTTAACGGCGAGGCTCACGTTCAGGGTGTTGTCCTCATCCGCAACAAACTGGGATTGAGGGATATTACGGGTAACGACAGGGGTGAAAAAGACGTTGTCCTGGCAGTTGGGATTGGGAGGGGGGGTGCCGGGGATCGTCGGGGTGCCTGCAGGGACGTTGTCGTACTGGAAGATGGCGGCCGGGGGGCGGTTGACGTTTGTGGTTCCGCAGAGCGGGCTCGACATGGTAACGTTGAACCAGTAGTTACCGGGGGTCTTCGAGGCGTCAATGGTGACATCGTAACGCTGGCCGGGGGCGAGGAAGACGGACGAAGCGGTCCAAGAGTTCACGGGCACGAAGTCGGTAGCAATGACGGTCAAATCGTGGTTCACGAGCGATACTGAAAAGTGGTTGTCGACCGAGGGATTGATAATGCGAAGGCGGTGTCGCTTGCCTTGCTGGAGCTGGACGCGGTAGTATTCACCGCCACCATCATTGTTGACGTGGGTGCCGTTGAAGAGAATATTGTCACTAGGAGGAGCGCGGCCAGGCTGGGGAATCAGGGATCGCTGCAGGGTCTCTGCGTCACCGTAGTACCAATCGGTGATGGGGAAGACGCCGAGGTCAACATCGTAGGGAAGAGAAGCAGGACCCTCGATATGGATGGAGCCAGTCAAGCCGTTGGCGTACTGGGAAGAGTAGTGAGAGTGGTACCTGGAAATTCCTTTAGCCGGAGTCTTTCAGAGGACAGAGAACTGGAGATAGGGGTCGACGAACCAGGATGTTCCGTACTGCTCAGCACGGAACCGGTAGACCTTCTCGCTGCCAGGAGGGATAGGGCATTCGGTAACACCATTGGCGCCATCATTCACTGCATTTTCCAGCATGCGAATGCCGTGCCAATGGATGGAAGTGCTGTTTAAGGGGATTAGCAGGGCGAAAACGGGGCAAGGAGTTTCAGTGACGGGTCTCACCCCTCGCAACTCAGGTTGTTCCGAACGGTGACCTCAATCCAATCACCCCAGTCTGTCTCCAAGTTAGTGAACTGATCTCAAGTTTGTCCGTCAAGGTGGCTAGACTTACTGGCCCAAACAACAGGTCCTATGCGGTGGTGACATTGATCAGTACATTGCTGAGATCACAAAAAAGGAAGGGGAAAGGAAAAGGCTCCGGGAGCTCTGTCACGAGAAGTCTTACCAGGGAATTGATCTGCGGTGGAGTTAGCGAGAGGCTATTTAAGTGCTATTCAACTAGGGGCTTCTCGGGGCGTACCATTGATGAGCATAGCAATGTCCTTGATCTTCCCATCGCCACCAACGTAGTCATGGACCTCACTGATGGTGAAGTCATACTAGTAACCGTGTTAGTCTCAGCATCGCTGCCGCTTGGCATGAGCTGGGTCGGGGCGGTCCAACGTACCCGCCGAACGTCTCCAGTGTTGGGGATGTTGGTCTCGTAGTCAGTGTTGATATTGAACCCGTTGGACCAGCACGCTCGGTTGGTGGGAGAGTTGCAGGTCGGGTTGCGCGTAACCAGGTTGCTGGCGGGAGACTCAGCCTCAGAGGCCGAGGGAGCGGCTTTACCGAAGCCTAGGAACAGGCCGACTGCCTGAAGAAGGTGGAGGTGTCTCATGATGAGCCTCCAGGGGGGGTTGCAAAAGTAAAGAATGAAGGAGGAAGAAAAGAATGTAGAAGGATGAAACCCGAAAGAGAGGAGGTCAAGGTCGGATGTCAGATCCGTGTCGAGTTGGGGAACAAAAAGAAAGCAGACGACAAACCTGGGGAGAGCCTCTCAGTTATATACACCATTGTGACGATCATCTCGATGGCGAACCCCCGCTTCAGTCACTCTCCAGTTCGCCTCGTCGACTTCTTCTGGGATCTGACCGTGCCGGCTTACTACGGCCCCTACATCACGAGCTGTAAGCCCCGGCGACTCCCAAGGACAGAGATCCTGCCTGGCGCATCTGTGTCGAGTATCAGGTGCTCGCGTTCGTCGTAGTCGAGTAGGCAGGAGGACTCGGTGCCCAGGACTGTGCTCGAAGCAGCCGCCACGGGAGGGATGCTACCCTCTTACACATGCTCAGGGTGAAAATGAGACATCGAGGCCAGGATAGGAAAGGGGCTCAGGGCTTTCTGGAAGATTATGGTCCACGGGAAAACGAGAGCGGACGTCGCGGACGCAGGATCCCTGGGAATATTGGATAGTTTCGTGATCACGACGGCCGTTTTGGTACGAGGATGACTAGACCGCCGAGAAAGGCATGACGATATCATCCAATGATGGCTCCACTATTTGATACTAAATTTGACCAGAAAGAGCCTGCATACGCCGTCAGTCGCCTCCTCCATCGTGGATGTCTGCAGGAAAAGTCTGCAAGGGGAAGCGGGAGAGAGTGGATCCGGGGTGCTCGAGGTGTCTGATGCGAATGCGAAGGGGGGCCCAAAAAGAAAAGAAAGCTGGGCGATGACCGAGCGGAGTGCTTGGAATACCTGCCAAGCGCGCAGAAGAGACATATGCAAACACTTTAATCGGCATGGGGCCGGTGCGGTGACCACTTCGCTACATCTCCCAGTAAGATTTGAGTAGGAGATGCTGGGAAGGGTGTGAAAGGCTAGCCCAAACGGCTTACCCGGTATTGACATGTCGCTTCGCCCTATCGGTATGATATTATATTGTTTCCGCTCCCAAGCGAGACAGCCACGGCCCCTCCCGCGTGTGGTGGTCCATGGATCAAGGCGATATGGCACTCAGCGTGAGTGTGGCATGGTTAACAGCGAGACCGTCTTCGTGAAAGGTATTCGCGAGCCTTCGTTATTATTGCGGCAATGGGGGTAGAGTTGGCATCACTGCAAAGCAGCACACGACACTTTGGCTAACGAAAGCCGTCGTGGGTACAAGAGGTGCGTGTGTGAGCTTTGGCCATAGGCCCCGCCAGACGACTCGGCGCTTCAACCCGAGCCCAAAGCTGTATCCATGGTCCTAGTAAGCATAGGTTGGGGCAGCAATCGCTGGACTGCTACACTGCACATGGCCTGACCGCAGATAGCAGGGGGGTAAGCCGG
>JAXQGT010000065.1:0-27694 GCA_037040375.1 Basipetospora sp. M8501
AAGAATTTGATAATCGAATAGACTCGTCTAAAAAGTTTAACTTGCATCCCTCATCCTACTTTTAAATCCCCGCCCGACAGCACGCCCTCGCTGTCCCCGTAGGGGACACCCAGCGCCCCGTGGTTGACGACGCTCCCGTCGTGGATGCACGTCACATCAACCTTCTCGAAGCCGATGTCGACAACCGTCATGCTGGGCCAGCGCAGGCCGTACTGCGTAGCGATGGCCGAGTGGATCACGCATAGGGACGGCGTCTTGGTCTTCTCGAAGATGTAGCGCGTGACCGTCTCGAGGGAGTCGCGCGTCCACTGCGGGGAGGCCATGAGGACGATGGGCGTGTTGTGGTAGGTGGTCGTGAGCATGCTGTGGATGTGGTCGAGGAAGGCGAGGAAGGCGGGCATGTTGACTATGCGGCCGGCTAGTTCGCATGATTGTCAGTATTCATTCCGTATCCATCGGATAGATGAGCGTGTCTGATCCCCATCCCCGTAGCGAAATCGATCAACATGAGCGGCGACTCACCTTGCATGGGATAAACAGCGCCCTCGTCAGAGTCCTTGTCCTCAACCCACTCCCACTCATCCTCCCCACCGCCCTCTACCTTCATGTCTCCCTGCTGCTGCTGCTGCTCTCCCGCCCCTGTCGTTGCCGTCCCCGTAGATTTCGCCTTCTTTCTCCTAAATGTGTGGTAGGGTCTCCAGCCGCCGTCCTCCGGGTCGCGGAACATGCGCGTCGGGATACGGTGCACGGGGGGCGTCAGCTCGTTGCACCCCAACTGTGCCATGGTCGTCTTGCTACCCGGGCATATGACGAGGATCTGGTCCTCCCGCCATTTTGCCGCGCTGCCAGACATCTTTGGAGAAGCTGCCGTTCGCGGCTAGCGATTCACGCGCCGAGGACGGATTCCCGGTGAGGACTGCTCTCTTTCTAGTAGAGATTGCGGCGCCACTTGGGAAGACGGTTTCTTTCGTGTGTGGGCGCGCTTTGAAGAATGTTAGACTATATCGGGTAGGGATGCACAATTGTCGCGGTTGGTTGTAAGTCCCCAGGCGCCGATGAAGTGGGAATTTTGCCGTCGCGACTGCGATCATTAGTTTGTCTGAGAGGTCAGTCCAGCCAACTACGTGCCGAATTGGTTTTGGAGACTTGAACAAATGTTGGATGGTGGCTGGACCTCGCTTGTGGCTTGCTCGGCCTGGAGTGGCTGGGGGTTATTTACTGCCTTAAATATCAGGCCCCACTATTCAGTGCAGTGATCAGTTCAGTGATACACCAGGCCAGCAGCGCACAAGGACGACGAGTGAACATGCTGTAGAACAGTAAGAGATCACAGATATCTCGAGGGATTAAGAGTACTACTGTTGGGTATAATTCGCTCGAAAGGAGCTCCTAATATTTTGACACCCACAACGATGTCTCCAGCTCTCGTCTATATCACTCGTCGGAAACATCCCATCTCCAGCCCACAGTCTTCTCTAGATAAGTAGAAATCAAACGGTGACAAATGTGATGCTCAATGCTTTCGCCCTCTCTCCAGCTATCCACTCTTCAGAGCCCCTCTTTCTCCCTCAAAGTTGATGAGGAGAAAGAATGTGCCATCCGAGCTGCCATGGAGCCCAGTTCTTCCGAGATACCACACTCCATGTCCATTATAGAAATAGTGGACTCATATGATATGAGCCTCGCCACTCACGAAAAACAATAATAACCCCGAGCCTTATCCTTAACGCCGTACTGGACACAAGAGGATAACATCAGTCCCCGTCCATGAGAAACCCGTCCTATCCTTTTTAAACATTCCCGACTCCGTTGAATAGGCCGACTCTGGGCCGTCAAGTCATATATCCCGCCGCCCTGTTCTTTCCTTCCATGATTAAGTCATCCCGTCTTTCCCGAGACATCGCACACGTTGATCAGGAACGCTGTTCGTCGCGTCGTTCGTATCTTCATTAGTTGACCGCCACGGTGTTGGTGACGATGATAGTCGGCTCTGCCTTGGGAGTCACGTCCACCTGTTCCATTTGCTCATCAACTAGTTTGTCCTCGGCATTTTCGGCAGTGGGCGTCGTGTTTTCATAGTGACTTGGCAGGTCCGAACTCGGACCCTGGAACTGCGAGAACGAGAGAGCTGTTGGGGCCGTGGCCATTGTGGGGCTATCCTTTATCTCGATTGCCGAGTCCGGCTGTTGCTCGGCTTCCAGGTGAGTGTTGCTCAGCGCGGACTGTGGCCGGCTGGCGAGGCGATCCTCGGCGGTGAAAGAGGTCCTCGCAGGCGTTGACGTGGCGCCACTGTCGGCGGAGTCGCGCTTCCGGGCAGGGTTCCGCAGCGGGAGCGGGGGCGGTATCCTCTTCGGGATGGTGACGATAGAGCCCTTGACCTGTACAGCCTGCGACGATGCCACTACGGCCCTCCGCACTGGCTGGACAGCTGAGGCCACTTCGTACACAACAACAGGTTCAACGTCATCGATATCGTCATCCTCATCGTCCGCATCGTCAGCCTCGTCGTCTGCAGTGTCGAGTGGCTCTTCGGTGCTTAGCAACTGGGCATCTGTAGGTGAGACCGTAGTCGCGGTTACAACCGCCTTGTCGCCTGAGCCTTCTCGTTCCGGCTGGCCATCATCGTAAGTCGTCGTCGGGCTGTCCACCACGGTTGCGCCGTCAAGCGACTGAGGGTTGCTGAACTGCCGAATCGGGGAGAAATCAATCTTGGTATAATCGACCTCTTCCTCCGCCACTTCCTCCATCCTCTCTAGTGATGCCCGGTCACGGGCGTCTTCGCTATGACTGTTGCTAGGTGTCGTGTGCGGGGTGTTCGGGATATCTGTCTGTGTGCAAGCGTCGTTGGTATGGTGTGTATGCTCCGTCTGGACCGATAGGCAGCTGCCCCTGTTACTCCGGGTTGCGGTTGTGTCTATGCTCTGCCTTATGAAGCGAGCAGATAAGGGGCTAGATGGGCTGGGGTTGAATTCAAACTGGCTGCTCGCCGGTCGCATCCGCGTACCGGCCTCTCGAATCTCAAGACCAGCCATTTCTAGCGCCAACACCCCGAACGGGTCCGGATCACTTGCGTCTGGCACGCCAAAGGGGGTGCGGGGTGATACTGGCGGCGTGGATTTGGGCGATTCGATGACGGCGTCGCCAGGGGCGCACTTGGCGGAAATCTGGTCAACAACGGCAACATCGAAGTCGGACCTGCCCTCGGCTTGCTTGATGACCTCGAAAAGTGGCCGGGTTTCTTCAACATTCCTGCTGACATTGCCTGCCAAGATGTCCATCATTGTGACGCTATTGTTGCCCGCATAAAAGCGCTCGTTCTCGTTGCCGCGCTCGGTTAGTATACAGCCGTTCAGGTTAACGGGCTGGATCTGACCCCTCGCCTTGAGGTAGGTGAGGACAGTGTTCCCCAGGTCTTTCCACTTGATTTCCTCTTCCGACGAGCCATGCGGTACCATTGGGCCGCAGCAGAGGCCGACATCCTCGCCAAGGGTGACCTGCGGTTGGACGAGGGATTCCAAGGCAGAAAGGTTGTTGATCACTAGGACGCAATCATAGATATCAACACCCATGATGAAACTAAGGGTTGGTGTGTGAAGAAGGAGAGCGGAGGGTGGGGACCAAGTGCCGTCGGCTTTCCGGGCGATCAGGATGCCGGAACCTCCGGAGCCCGTCATCCATAGGCCGGAGCGCATGCAGGTAAAGATGGCGATCCCGGCAGCATTCTGGATAATTCTCTTGGGTATTCGCTTGACGACTCGGAGAGGTGACTTGGGTTCGGTGGAGGTGGTCGATTCGGAGGTAATACTTGCACCGTCATCGTCCAGTGGCGCAAGACATCCGTCAGCTGCTCAGTCTCACATGTTAGCAAGCGGTAGGGAAGGCACGACAACGATGCTGATGAGCCGCACAGAACCAACTTCAGGAGAACCGCTGGAAAGGGAGGCGGTGGACGAGAGGGGAATGGGAGAGAGCCATACTGCAGAATGTCTTCAATATGCGTGCCGCTTTTTCGCATTCCTGGTCAAGGTTGGACGGCCAGAAAGACTCCTTCTTGACCCTCGAAGTCGAGCTCGACGTCGAGAGTCGGCTGAGAGGGTTTGGCTTCGGCGCGGATTTCCGCCTGTCCCATGACAGCAGAGCCGATACTCGATGCATGGCGTGTTATCGTCTACCGTTGGGCGGCAATCATGGAAAAGGGTGTAAGCCCTCAACGGAGGGTGCCTGGGCTGCGACTGGTAAGGATTGGCGCAAAAAAAAGGTGCGCTCGAACTCCTGCCCTCACTGTGAATTGGCCGAGGCAGATGCGAGAGGTGATGGCAGCAGAAGGGGAAGTGCCTTGATTTTAGAATCAGGCTAGCTCTGACGAGCAGGTGAGGCGGCGAAAGGAAAGAGAGGGACTGGGTTCGGTCGATTGCGGGCGAACAAGAGGGAAAAGCAAGGATGGCACAGGAGTACACAACGAAAGTACACTACAGCCACGGATGTTGTACCAATGGCTGGAAGTGGTTGCAGCAGGGGCCTTGCTCGATTTGGTTGGCGCTGGGACGCCACCTGTGTGTTGTGGGAGGGGTGTTGGCGGCGGTCAGCCCGACAAACAAGCGTGGTCGACACAATGGTAATATCAATTGGTGTGTAACTCCTCTCATAAGGCAGTGAGTGTATTTATCGGCAAATATGGACCTGAAGGGGTGAATCGAGAATGTTACCAGACCAGATCGGGCCTTGAGGTAGACGGCAGGGATCGCAAGGACCAGTCGGCTCAAGCTTTGGGATCCGCGGGTGCTTGGAGAGGGTGAATTGAGGGTTTGGCGCTTCACTTGCGTCTTTGGGCAATCAGAAAGTCTGACACTGAAGGGAGATGTGCCCGATTGTAAGGTCATAGGTCATCGAGCGGTTGCCCTCGGGGGCGGGAAATGGACCCCGTTTTGTTCGTCGTGTTGGCGAGAATCCAGGCTTCGCAGACTTGAGGGTGTGCTTTGCAGCCGAGTACTCTAAACTACATGTACACTGCATGTACTTGTAGGGAAAAATGTACCCGATACGATGTATCGCTCGGGGTGGGGCAGAAAATCCAGGGTATTGCTGCAGAGTGCGACAGAAATGCCGTCATCAGCTTGCCGATTTCCTGGATTGTCTGGGCTTTGGAGTCTCGTCTCCCGGCCACCAGTGACGAACAGTTTAGAAACCGGGGGTTCAGGCTGGAGCCAAACTGGAGGAGATGAAGGAGGAGCGCTGAAGCGTAGAGAAAAATGAGGGTTCGGGGTCCACGGCAATACTAGTAATAAGGGGAGATTTGAGGGGCGAAACAGGTCAACGGTGCTGTGCCCGTAGTTCAAAAAAAGAGCATGCCAGAGTCCAGGCACGACAGGCACCACCCACTAGAAGAGAAGGGGAGACTGGAGCAACAAGGACGAGTGGGGCCGAGTCAATAGACGGCGAGGCGATGGGCTATGTGGAGTTGGGAAAAAGCAAGAACAGGAAGCGGATGAGAGATGAAGAAAGTCAATCAGTTGGATTGATCAGCATGATGCCACCTCAGGTTGTTGGTGTCTTTTGGGCACAGCAACGTAAATCACGAAATGTGCAGTGCAGTGGGAAGACGGGATGGGGAATGCCGAAAAAGGCAGGCACAGCGTTGAAAGGAAGTGGACGCACGGCACCAAAGACGAAAGGAACCTGAAGCTTAAAGAGGGATAAAGGTATTGGGGGAGATGGGAGGGGTCACGGAAGTTGAGGGCACGCGGAATAGTGTCCAATAACCTTCCTCACTTGTGTCTGGTTGTGAAGGTAACGATGAGAACAACATGAATGGCCCAGGCCTTCGAAGGTCAGGAGGTCAGGGAGATATTTCAGCGAGATATAGTCCGTACTCTACGCCCCGCTCATGAACTTACCGTGAGTACGAGAAGGTCTACTACTCCTTCGTTGCGGATCTCATCGCTTCGATCGCTTGGGATTAGCAAGAAGAGGCGTCGTCTGCAAACTCATCCAACTTCAAACTTCCACCATTAATCTCCGCACCTCCAAAACGCAGATGGATGATGTCTTCAGCGTCCCGACTACGCTGCAGGTAATGTAATAAACTCTGGTCCCTGACAGGAAGTGTACATAGCCTATGGCGCATCTCCCGCCTAGACCTCGGGATCGACGGCCATTCGACATTAATATCGACAAATTCGTTCCGATGCTTTATTAAGGAGTCGAGACTTGTGCCGCCACGACGGGGCAACCGAATCCATCGATGCATATGATTCGGATTAATTGAACAAGATGGCGGCTTGGCCTGTATGAGGGTGCGAAATACACTCACCCCATATTTGACTTGAGGGGTCCTGGATGACCACATGAGCCACCACTGCCCGCGCAACCCTGAACCCACCCTATCCTACATGTATGCAGCATCAAGGAGCAATTTGCAAATCTGGTGGCACCAAATATACGAGTACACTTAGTGTAAATGGTGAATCAATGCTTCCCGTATGTGGCTACGCCGTACGTGTATTAGCTCGTTGCTCGTGTGTTTGCCGGGAATGTGAACCCAAGCCCACTCCCGGCCGCGCATCGATGGTGAACAGGACAGGAACCAGCAACGTGAACATTGATGAAATGAATGTACGAGGGTTGCAACCCATAACCGAGTGGAACTCCAGCTCCCGCGCCCCATTCCAGTTTTCTTCTCCACTTTCCAGGCTCTCTCACCTCGTGCACGTTCTTTTTCCCACTAATACCCGGCACCATCTAGTGCAGCGTAGATCGGATCCCCCTCGCCTCGGCCGCGGAGCCGAGACCGACAAATACCCCTTGTTGACGAAAAGAGTCGCTAACCTGGGATTGAGTTTGGCTACGGAGGAGAGCCTGCATTAGCGCGGGAAAGAAAGAGAAGGAGAGAAAAAACCAAGAAGGCAAATTGTCCAATTCCATGTCGAGACTTCCGCATGTTTCTCTCATGGTTGTTGGTTCCCCCCTAAAAATTGCCTTCGCCGACGGCCGAACTATTGAACGGTGCATACGGAGTAGTTCGACGCTGAAGAGTTGTACTTTTATGTACTTTGGTCGAATCATTTCTGTCAACTGTGTTGTCAGGATGGATGAGGATCACCTGTGTGGACTGGCTACACTGTAACACCTTTGGTGTAAGTGCAACTCGAAGCCCTTTGATTCAATATAGTCACATATATTCTCTGTGCTTCACATGTACGCAGTAGACTACATACGAGCAGTAATGCACTCGTCCATCCTTCCTGTTGCTTCCAATGACAGAGTTCACATATACGCTCGCTAGATCTGTGGCTTGATGCACATGCAGTGATGGTGATGTGGCGGCTATAGTGCGCCAGTAGTGTCGTCGATTGTGATACACCAGCCTACTCGTGCGTGGATCTGTCGATGCTCTCGGCTTGAGGGTCATCCATATCAGCTCACTTCTCTGTGCTTCTAAACACATCCCGGCAGACTCTCCCTGTACGGTGTCCTTGGTGTGTAGAGTGATACACAAGAATGTGTATGGGAAGTCAACAACCTGCCTTCTTGACATTACGGCCTTCGTGCACGAGATGTACAAAGCGTAAAGGTAAGAATTCCCAAGAGGACCGTGGATATTCATCTCTCGGCAGAACGCATTGATAACTTGAAGATATATCACGGGTCCATTCTGGCCGGATAACCGTACCCATGAGCCCCGCCCAGCCTCCAGCGATGCAAGTAGTGATCTCAAGTTGGGAATGTGAACAGCTCAACATGATCCGAGATGCTCGCCGGATAGTCGCCCATTGGACCCTGGCCCCTAAACCCCCCAAGTTGTATGCACTTGACATGTATTTGCGCACCCGAGCCCAGCTTTGTGCTGTTTCAAACGGATCCTGTTCCCCTCCTCGGGTTGCTGCAGAGCCATGGCTTGCGTTTTAGGGGTTCGATTATTGATGGTTTGACATGGATAAAGTAGAACAACGAGCACTTCGAAGTAGTACTGTATATACATGTATGCTGAACACGTATCACAGGCCACCCCCGGTGAGGGGGTTCGTCAACGCCCAACGTCAAGCTACAGATCCTTTATCTGATCCATGTTGAATAACAAATCAGGGCCTTGGCACTTATTATCCACAATGAGAGTGTTCACAGGCCAGCGCCATCGGAAGATAACATTGAAACTATCAGATCACTTCTCACGTCGAGCAGGCCCCGGATCGGAGCTGACAATAATCGCCCGATCGATCATCGGGTGCCCGGCTCGCGCCGGCGCCAGACTCGCTTAATATGACAAGCCCAGTTGAGCCCAGGGCGTACGAGGAAAATTGGTTCTGATGTTCTACTCGGGAAAAGAATATGAAACGCCACCACGAGTGTACGCTATGTAGACGAAATCACCTTCCGTCCTCTGCTCGCATTCGTAACGTCAAAAGTGCGTGAAGAGTACAGCTAGACGGCAGCAGATAACATAGCAGGGGATGCTACATACTTCGATCATATGCAACCCCGGGGCATCAAGCCACTCGGACTGTCAATTTGAGGGCGTGTATCTTCCTCAGAGGGCATATGCCTGAGCCCAGCGACTCCTCTAAACAGCAAATGATCGGTAGGCTCGCCGAATCGGACATGTGTCTAATGTAATGAGCGGGAGAGAAATACCCCCGAGTTCCGTTCAGGGTATTCGAGTAGCCCCGTGCATGTACGAGTGAAACCCCCGCGGGGACGACATATCGGTTTACTATCCAGTCTCATCACCGACTGGGATGATCTCCCTTCGGCCCAGCCAGACTTTGTAGTGACGACGGGCGGCCTGTGATCAAAAGCAATTGGATAGAGCCTGGTATCTCGCCGAAGCTTGGGGTTGGGAGCGGCATCTAAGAGGTATGAGGACCCCACAGGAGCAAGTGCTCCATGGAGAGACAAGACGATGTGCGCAGGGTCCCAGGAAGAAGCAACGAGAATGCAGCTCATCACTTTCCATGCGTCAAATATATTCACAACATGCAGCTGCAAGCGACGGCGACGGGGGTTGCTTTTTCCTGTTGCCCATGACCACGTCAAATGACCAGACGTCAAAGACGAATTTGATGGCTTTGGATCTTTTGGTTGTAACATAATATGAATGTATCGTATGAGCGTGCTGATGCCCCGAGTTCTGTTTTGTGTCAGGAAATACTGGATATGTAATTAACAATTCCTCAACTCGAATCCATACTGACACCCTGGCTGCTGGGCTGCCCTGTTGACAGTGAAGTATTTGATATTACCGTGATGTTTCGGGTACGATGACCTCCAATATCGATGATATTGATACTCGTAGCGACAGATGTTCACAACTCATCTGGTCATCTTACTTACAACCTGCACCGTTCTCAACCTCAAACGCAGGCCGAAGGATGCGACTTCGAATCTGCCTTCCAAGACCTCGTTTTGCCATCATCCACACCCGACTCAAGCCTACCCATCGGACAAGAGGGGCCGTAATCGGGCATGCATGGCCGTGCCAAGAGGGAACCGTGCAGCCGCGGTGGAGTCCTCACTCCTTTGCCCTCCCCGCGGGTGACCGGACTTGAACGTTCTTGGCGCCCCGGTCCGCGGTCCCGCGCCCCGCCGCTGGAATACGTCGCTACTGTAAAAGGGAGCGCCATAGATGGGAACCGTTAGCCGATGCGTTTAATGAGGGATAGCCTAGATCGCGACAGGGATCAAAGCCGGAGGACAGGATGGAACAGCTGTCTTTCTTAGTGGTGTTTGCTCTTGTTCGTGTCCCTCTTGAATGGAACCCTTGACGAGGTTGGTATCAATTTCTGCAGCCAATGCATTTGATCAATTCTAATCACGTCATCGTCACTGGCATGCTGAGGCAATGGGGCAAGTCGAGAACTAGGAAGTACCGAGGGAGGCTGGTAGAAAGAGTCTCTTTCTCCAATGCCTCCTTCCCTCTCCAGAATATCAACCTGAGGGCACCTTCCCACAATCAGTGGAAGCAGATGCCATCTTCCCTGGCCCCATCAAATCACAGTCTTCTTGTTTGGTTTATCGTTGTTTCACGTCATCCGTCCATGGAAATCCTTTCACCTTTTCCAATCCAGTCATGTCAGACCTGCTGTTACTCGGGCAGCCTTGACTTCATCCAGAGCCGTACGCCGACGAGTTTCCATCTTCCCGGCTGGATACAACGACCACATGGTATATTGATACCTGTGACTCGAGTCAAGCACCGATTGGTAGTCGTTCCTGGACGGCCGTGTCGAGATCCTCTCGTGGAACTACGTTCAGCTCCGTGACAGACCCCTTCAACCTCACATATTACCTATCGCAGATTACGATAGCAATACCAAGCACATCGTTTCGTCTCATCGTTACAACATGGACTTACCACCCCGCACTCAACGCCGGGTATTTCGCAAGTCCCAGAACACTCCAGTTGCAACATCTTGGCTCCTACCAACATCCGCCGTGGTCCGAGCTCCCTCCGAGTGAAGTGGAGGCCACCAGCAAGCCTGGGCCTCAAAACATAACATTCATAACTACCCTTGTCTTCCGCAATGGCCATGGATTCGATATACGAGTACATCGTCAACGCATCTCCCTCCATACTTTTGTGCCAACAGGACAAGATCGCGTCAACCTTAGACTCCCTCTTCAGTTACCACGGCCCTCACAAACAAGACCGACCGTCGTCCTCGCCGATGGCCCAGATAGGGATGGCTGGAGGCCAACAGCACGGCGGCCCGCCGCTCTCCATGCAAGGACAACCACATGTGACAATTCTCGCGCCGCTGAGCATGAAATTCCACTCAGACATACACCTCAATGAGCAATCGCCATCACAGAACGTCCTCACCTTCGAGGGCCACCCCGTTTCCGTGGGCCCTAGGGGGGCATATATCGCTGTCGCGTGCTCCCGACTTGCCAGTACCAGACCGCGTGAAGGCATACCAAGCGGGCAGCCTCTAGTGACCGTCAGTGTAGTCGGCGCTATTGGTGATGACGACTTCGGGACTGCGATTCTGGAGGTACTGGATGAAAATGGCGTACAAAGCTGGCAGGTGGCGACTCTAACTGGCGTGAGAACTGCCTTAACGGAGATGGTCGAAGTTGAGACTGGGCGTCGAGACGCTCAGCCCATCCCGGGCACCGACGCCAATAAGATCAGCATTTCCGCACTCGAGAACACCACTTTTACCGACGCCCCAGGCGTTCTAGTCGTACAGCTTAACGCCGACACCCCCGCGGTGGTGCAGGCCGTTTCCATCGCCAAGAGTCGAGGTATCCGCGTCGTCCTCAATCCAGTCCCGCCAAGGAAGCTCCCGGAAGCCCTATACGAGGGTCTCGACCACCTTGTCCTGGGCTTGTACGAGGCGCAGACGCTTCTTGGTCATCGTCGACCTAAGAGGCCGCTGGATCCGGAAACAGAGGACGAAGCCCTAAAGGATATGGCCGACAAATTCATCAGCAAAGGGGTGAAAAACGGCGTGATTACACTCGAACGCCAGGCCTTTGTCTTTAATGACCAGGGAGAATTCGGGTTTGTAGAGGGCGAGTTTTTCGATAGCCCTAGCAAGGAGGAAGGGCAATGGGATACATTCCTCGCGGCATACAGCGTTGGTGTCGCCTGCAACGCCCATAATTTCGACATCTACTTCTGCGTAGAGGACGCATGCGATGCAGCCAAGAAGACCGTTCCGCGAGGAGCCGCAATGCCGGTAATTCCTTGGCGCGACAACGTACAGCTTGGAGACCCAGATCGACGTTTCAACCATGTCCGACGGGTTGAATGGGCGAGGGCCCTTGGCCCTGGGTGGCGAGACCTCTGTTGGAGACGTCTCTGTTGAAGGAGTTGGAGACAATGAGCGAGAAACCGGGGGGGATGAGAGCGAGGCTTGACTGGCGAGCTTGACAAGGACGGGGCTTGGAGATTGGGGACTTCAGAGTTAGCCCAGCAGTTTCATTGGTAGCATTATCGGTATTGTCTCTCGGAGGATAGGGCTTGTGTCGGAGGCCAGAGGGCGACGCGTGCGTGCGCGTGTGCCAAGGGGATTGATCCATGATCCCATGGGATTGATGGCTTACAGCGCTGGAATCACTCGGTGATAGGCGTCAGCGTGCTTTTGCAGTGATTTGCTTGTGTACGAGGGTTATACTGTTATACTGTTATTCCGGTTTACCTTGTCAAAGTCGAGGCCCGTGGATATCAACTGGGACATCCACCCTACGACTAAAAATCAGCTCGAGAGTCGAATCTCAGTGGAAAGCTGTTGAGAAGCGAGCCGAGTTTGATGTCGTCGGAATTGACTGGATCGAGTTTGTACTAGATACACGCCCAGGGGGTGACTCCTTTTGCGTAAGTTCAATAGATTCAGGTTTGATCGAGCGAAGACGACATACTTCACTGCATCCACCGAGCTTCGAGATTTTTCTTGCTTCCAGCCATCACCGAACCTCAACCCCCCCAACCCTCGTCCATCCAATTGATCTCTCCGCCGTACCGCCCGTACGAGTGGTATAGTGTACTCTACTCACTTCACCGAAGCGAGCGACACAACTCTGCACCTCTTGGTGTCGAACCAACACGTCATGCGTCACTCATAACCCGCTCATCACCCTCACTAGATAACTTACAATGTTGCTCAGGTAAGGAACCGTACCCCCTCGCCCCCTTTTACCACTGGTGTACATCCTCGCAACTATCATCATGAAATGGGACTGTCTGTGAATCGAAGACACTGGAATACCCAAAAGTCTTGCGCGCGGGTGGTCGAGTGTGGGAAACGGCGTATACTAAAAAGCGGATTGGGGGTGAAACAATCATAGGGCCTTCAAGAACCTCTCGCCGCTCACCAGGGCAGGCGTCGGCGTCGGAATCATCGCTTGGGGCGCCGTGGGCCTGTACCTGTCCGACCGCGCCGAGGAGAGATTTGGCTTCACCCCGACGGAGGCCGAGAAGGCCGCCGTCGAGCGGCACATTCCCAAAATCACATTCGTCGACCGCGATGACACATAAACCCCAGGGTGAAGGACGGGTTGGCGCGAAGAATCGGACATTCTCTCTCGTTTTTTTCCCGCCCAAAGCTTCCACCCCCCCGAAAGCTCCTTCCAGGCCCTAGAGCACGAATTGGGAAAAGAGATTCTTTGGGGGATAGGCCGATTTTCTTCTGTGGTGGCGAAGAAGGATGGGGTGGCGAAAAGTATTAACATGGACTCTAAGCCTGACGGCGTTGGGACGCAGGCTACGTTTTGGCACCCACCGCTTGTGAGGACAGGACTTTGTACGCAGAGGGAAGTGTACGATACTTGGTGGGAAACGTGAGAGTATGTCCAGGATGTTGATATATCGCGTTTCGGGGAATGCCCAGTGTCACTCCCAGCTCATTAAATGTGTATGATCAAAGGACCTGGATAAGTCTGTTCCCACATGTGAATACATCAATCCAATACCTACCGATAAGCCATAACCCGGTCCGGCACAGTGGTGCACCACGCAAAGCCAGCCTTCAGGTAGCAACATAAGTTGGAAATCTATTTTCCAGACGAAACAGTGTAGCATCACATTCCTAATCTCACCGACCCCCTCCGATGATATCCTTAGTCAGTTCAATGTTCTTTGCTCGCCATTTCTTCTATGCATGCTCCTGGGGGTTACCCCTTTCTTCCCGCCTGACGAAGTCTGTATGTAGTGTTGCCATGCTTTATTTTCGTACGCAATCTGAAATGGAAGAAAAACAAACGAGGGAAAAAACAGGAAACGGTGCTTTATGTCCTTCCTCCAGGTCCACCCTCCATCCTTTCGACATACATGTCGCACCTTTTGATCTTCCCGTCCTCCATTTCCCTTCCAGTATCACGATCACTCCTTCGAGACCGAGGCAAAGAGTCGATGTGAAACGCACTGAACATAGCACATCCCAAGCCCTTCCGCCCCTCTTCCCTCCTCGGGAAAGCCGCAACTCAAGACGGGAAACGAAGGAGTGAGAAACGACCAGTCCATCCTAACGCAATAAGGAATGAAAGATACCCCAGCCTTCATTATTGAGACAACAAGAGATAGGCCGTGAACATCGTGACACTTCCAGAGGTGGCTTCCATAGTCCCTGCCAGAGCCTCCTAACTCTATCGATGAAATATGTCTAATGCAGTACCAACTCCCGTCTATTTGCTCTTTTTGTGTTCTTTCTGAGCAGCCCCCCTTTCAGAATGCAGAAGGAAGAGACATGTAAGTGGAGAGGAAACTGAAGAGAGAGAACAGAAAAGGTTAAGAATAAGAAAAAGAAACAACAGTGTGGCGGTGATGAGCAACAGGATGAAACAAGAGTAACAACCGAAAAGGATACCGGAAATCACCTGCCGGGGAATCGCCGTGTGTATGGCAGTCCTGAACCTGCAAGTCCCTTTGAGGTTTAACTGTTCATTGTTGCGATCCTTTGCTAAGCCTGGCCCGATTCGGAATGGGACTATGTTGCTACTGCTAGCTGGCCCTATATTCGATATGATCGGTGACGTTGCAAGTTGGGATACACCGGAAATCGTTTCAAAACGCCGTGAATGCATGACCAAGGGAATGAAGGTAGAAAGAAACTGAGAGAGAAGAGAATAAAAAGGACCGAAAAGGAATTTTAAAGAGTAAAACGGAAACTGTGGCAGCTAGTGCCAAAGCGCCTTGAGCTGCATGCTCAGAGCATGCCTGTGCTTGTATCGATTTCGGTCTTAACAGACGGGATCCGAGGGTCAATCACCAACGTCGGCAGTGGTGTGAATAGCTTCGCCATATCCAGTGTGCGATCTGACACGCCATAATCCTTATTTATGTCTCCAACCGATCCGAGTTCCTCTCCTCGCGAGGCTCCATCCGTCATCACCCATGACTTGACAGAACGAAGCAAATTAAGCACCTGCGAGAACCTTGCATCTGGCGGGAGTTGGAAATCCGTTGCCCGAGTATGCTTTAGCATGTACTTGGCCAGCCAGTAGAAGTGGATACCGTCCCGTGAGAAGCCGTATCGTCGAGGATTCTTGATTTGGAGCGAAGGGGGGAACTGAGTCGCCATATCTGCGTCCCAGTTCACCTTGAACTTATCCAGGGCCGTCGAGAATGCCTGTCTCGTCTGTAGTGGTAGTTGTTGCCCTAGCCCCTCTACAGGCGTTGACCGACCGCTGCGGTTCTGTTCATTGACGCTGATCATCCAGTCGTGAAGTGGAGGCGTACCCAACTCATTGACCATTGTCGCGGCGTTCTGGTCCACAAGGGCCTTTCGGAGCAGAGCGATGATGCAATGGATAAGAACGAACTTCCCATAGAGATTGGTTCTTCCGGGCTGGATTTGGTACGAGCCATGAAGTAGCGCCTGAAGGGCGAGGCTAGCTTCTGGCTGTTTCGCCCGGTGAGTGCCATCCGGACTCTTTTCCTTCGCCGCCTCGGGGCCGTACAATCCGAGTGCTGTCGCGCAATCAACATCTGTCCGCGCATCCCAGGCTCCATCGTCACACGGCAACGGTATGTCCAGTTCGAAGGGATCCAACTTGGGGCTCATGTTGAAGTAAAGGCCCATTGCTGTGTCTGCAAGGTAGATGATGTGCACCAAGCGAATCCTTTTCTCCTGTTCCACCCAGGCTGACCAATTGAAACTCTGAACATCGAAATTTTGCGGGGAGAATCCCTTTTGGTGAAGAGGCGAGTAGGGATTGGAATCATCACGAATGTGCAGAAGACCGGTGTTGCGGACAAGGAGAGACAAGGTCGAAAAGGTGTTCTGGCCCCACTCGCGCTGCTGCGGCGTTCCGTGCCAAACATGGAGTGAAGACAAGAGGATGGCGGCCTGCATCTCCTCGACGATCTCCTTCGTCAACATGCCAGGGAATCGTCCTTGACGCCAATCCGACATGGCGCTCGAGTGATGCTCGTATGCATCTCTCAGCTGGTCCATGACCTCGCGGACGTGACTCGGCGTGACGCGATCGGAGTAACACGCGCCAACACAACAAAGACCTGTGAGTAAGCTTGTGTTCATCTCGGTGATGCGGACGGAGGGAATGTGGAGCGAAGGGAAGTGGATGTGATAGTGCGTGTATCGTTCTAAAAAGTCTTTGATATGGTCGGGCGAAAAGAACGCCTGTACGAGATTGAGGCGGTGTTGGTCGGCGACGGCGGAGCCTGATGCGTGGAAGAAAGACATGATCTGGTTGGAGAGTAAAACGTAGGGATTTTGTGTCGTCGGCGAAACGTAGTTGGCGAAAAAGAGAGACTCGGTAGAATTGAAGCCGGACACCCCGTCTGTTCGGTCGTTTTCGATATTAGGCTCTTGTTTGACCGGGATCTGTGTCTGACCAACATTAGGAGGGAAGGCATTGGCGTAGGAATCTTGCGCACCAGTTGGAAACACTTGACTCCAGTCAACTTGCTGGTTCGAGGTCGATCCGCCCGGATACATCGACATCCCGCTCTGGTTCGGAGGCATGCTGTAGTTCTGCATCTGCTGGTTCGCCATGGGGCCGGATACATTGCCGCCGTACTGCTGCTCGAAGCCACCCCGGCCCTGGGCCGACGTCATGACCGACCCTCCCATGCCCTGCCTATCCTGAGGTCCCGCATTATTTTGTCGCTGGAGCTGGGCCTGGTCGTTGGCAAGATTGGGCAATCCATCAGGCACCGGCACCATAGGATAGCCATGGGACATGTTGTCTCCCTGAAGATTTCCAAGACCGCCGTTCAGGTGGTGAAGGTCACCCTCCATTCCGACGGGCGTAGGGGCCTTTTGTACGGGAGGGGCGCTCTTCTTGACGTGGGCCTGGGGAAGTGAGAGGTGGGTGACGCCCGCCGGGTTGCCTCTCCTGATGGAGCACTTTTGAAAGTGGCGCTTCAAGATGTCACTTCGCGAGAAGGTATCGTTGCACAGAACGCAGCGGTAGGGTCGGTCACCAGTATCTAGCGGCCAAAGTTAGGTTTGATCACTAAGATGCGAGCAACCCGGAAGAAACGAGGAAGGGGAACATGAACAAGGGCTCAAACTTACGGCGGAGGAGATGTCGCTTCAAATGCTTTGCGTGAAGATACGTCTTGGTACAATGCGGGCACGGGAACTTGCCGTCCGCATCTTTCACCGGGGTTATTTGACCCTTGCTGTTCACTTGGCCGACCGGGGCGCGGCCAGGAGCACTCGGCAGAATACCGCGACGACCTTGACTTCCGACGACATGGGTAGGCTGTTCGCCTTCTTGAAGACCCCCGGTCTGCTGCATCATGGGACCGCCCTGCATGACGCCCTGCTGGTTCATAACACCACCACCTGGCATAGGTCGCAGAACGGGCGCACCGCGACCGGTCGGAGGGGCGGGCGCTATGGGCTGTGGGTGTGACATGGCCTGGCTAGTTGGAGGCATGCTGAAAGCGTGAGGCGAGGGGTAAGAAGGTGGACCAGACATGGCGTAGGCGTTATTCCTCGTGGGTGGCTGCGAAGTCTGCTGATAACTTGCAAGGTTCGAGGCGGATGTCGGGGCATTGGGAGCTCCCTGAGAAGGCGGGGCCTGGGGGTGACCGCCTCCGTACATGATTTTCCAAGGGGCCTGATTGTGCTTGGCTTGGTCAAGGATGGGTGGTAAAGTTTGATGATACGCGTGCTGCTCCGGCTGGGACGAGTGGGAGTGCGTGCTCGGGGAGGGATATGCGGTACTTGTCGACGTAGTTAAACCATCAGACAAGTACTGGGAACCTTCCATAATCCAAGGCTTAGATGGCCCTGGGTGTGGGTGATGTGACGAGAGGACTAGGTGGCAACGAGTCCAACCTTATCCCGTTGCAATTAGAAGTGCAGTGGACGCGAAAAGCCACGACTTTCGTGTGTCGTCTGGGCGATGTTGGTGTTGTGTGATTTTATTTTTTGCTGACCAACGGGAGTCGGGTGTGTCGTCGCGTCGGGGTGAAATTGGTGTTTTGCTGTGTTGAGTCTCGAGTTGCTGTGAAGAGTGGACTCGATGGCGGGACGCGGCGCTCGATGATGAAGTTCAGCCAAGCGGATCACGCTGTGAGCGGGATGCTTGAGTTTGGTGCGGGAGGCGAATGGGTCCCAATATGGAGCTTCGCAGATGAGGCTCAAGCAGAGGGAACAGCTGCGTGTGCCTGTGTGCTTGTGCGTGTATGTGTGTGTGGGAGGATGGGGTCGGTGGAAGGGTCTGAGTGGAGAACTGGGTCTCAAATTCTTTTTATTTTGGAGAAACCGCTGCCAGGTACTGGAGCCGGGAAGGTGCGTGCGAGGAGGGAGAAGCCACGACCAAATTTTGGTTGCCTGACTAATGGGAACGAAATCGGAAGAAAAGTGGGTTTCTCTCACGGGAGTCAGGTGGGAGAAAGGAAGGAAAAGGAGGAACCGAAGAGGCGAGAAGATGGAATGAGATGGTGAGATGAGATGAGAGGGGGAAGAGGGAGGAAATTGACCAAGGCAAGGGAGAAGATTGACCTGCAGGGCAGATTGGGCTCGGATCAGATATTTTTTTTTTCGCCCGAGGTCGTGTCTAGCGCGGGCAACTCGAGTGAAATCTTGACGGCTTGTCGCCTCGGGGGCTCTACTCGGTAGCGTGAACTCTTTCACACACTCTCAGTCTCAAAGCATAAGCGCTTCTTTCTGCCCTTGTGCTCCCTTTCGCGACACACACGAACTTCTTCTGACGACTTCCAAGGCGAGTGTATGAAAGTTTAGGGGGGGGTCCTCTTGAAGCAGAAAAGGGCTTGGTGTGAGTGGAGACTGGAGTCAGGGAGAGGCAATGGAAATTTTTTGGTTCCTACTACGGGGGGGCAAGAAGGGTTTTGTTGGAGAGACGGCGTCATTACCCAATCACTGAGTGACCAAATGTACTCAGTGTACAACAATTGATGACACTGTGCATAAGTACCCGGCTTGCTCCTGGTCAAGCTGGTGCTAGAACTGCCCCTGCCTATTGCAGTGTGTGTACGAGTGGTTAGTGTTATGTTGAGAGTGTACATTGTAGTCTGGTGTGGTGTGGCCCTGAGAACGAGGTAGGACAGAGGTACCGCGCCACTTCCCCCCGAAGAGTGTAGTGTCCACCCATCCGCGTTCCGTGAGTGGGTGGGGGCGCAGTCCAACTCATTTCCCACGCTCCTTTTCATGTTGCGACAATCCGAAATCAGCAGGACTCCCATTGATACTACATACTACGGAGCACGGGAGTAGGGATTGATTCATCCCCCTGACCCGTAATTAACCAAAGCAGAGTTGTGTGGTTTACGTCATTACCTTCTCGAGTACGAGTGGCATAGCATACGGAGTAAATGCTAACAGGTGCAGTGTTCACAACGGAGTACAGCGAGTATGTAGGAGTTAAGTTACGGCCGGGTGTACACGGAGTCCACTGTAGTGATATCAGGTGTATGGCCATTCGCAGTTAAACCTCCGTAATGGGTGACGGCTCCCTAATAGGTGTATAGTTACTCCGCAATTATCATATACACTACACTGTAGTCAGAACTGGAGACAATACAGGGAGCGATTCTGTAGATGGGTGATGGCAAAAATAAGGAGTTGAGACCGAGATGCTTCTTCAATCGTTGCCTGGAGGCGCCACATGTGCTGTGCTCCACGTCGTATCCTAGAGGGCATCTACACTATTAGCAGCTGACCGCCTTTGTCGGTCAATATTAGTGCAATGTACTCTAGGGCTGATGAGCCTGGCCTGGAAGGTGCCATGTCGAATGGACGGAGATTGGAGGGACATGCAGAGGCGTGGGTGAGATCGCGTAACAACTGAAAGAGAAAATGGCCCGACGCTGATGGTAGGGATCAACCTTGATCACAACATACTTGAAATCGTCCAGCATCAACACCAGCAACTGCATCCACGGCTATATGTGGAGTTTTGATGCCCTTACTCGAGTAAACCCTGGGTACGTGCTTTGCAATATCACTGTGGAGGTGCATGCATCGTCGATGAGGACATATAACGTCTGAAACATAACAAACAGGGCTGCCAGCGCCAAAAGCAATGACAACTAAGCTTAACGTGTCAATTGATATTGATTGGATTCATGTTGGCATCAATCTCACAGGAAAGGACAACATGAAGCCAGTCAACTCCCGCCACAGCCAGTGACTGCCGCAGTGATTTGACTGGGCCATCAAACATGACTGTCTAATTGGACAAGTCGTAACTATAGAGCCCTCAGAAATGTCGTCGAAATATTGAAGTGAACAGGAACCATCGCTGGCACGGAGGTATAGTTGGTGTTTATATCGTTCAGCCACACCACAACCCTACTCCATTTTCGTACATATACCCGACCCACGGAATACAGGGGGATGGGAACAAACCTGTCCGAAATATGGACCGCGAGCCCACTTTTTGCCATTCGAGGGCTTCGAGAAGCCGGCCAGAACTTCCAAGTCATCCACAATTCGCCGGCATATATCTGCACCGCAGCCGATTAAGATCCTGGGACCCTTATGCTTTTTGTACGACTCGGCTTTTGCGTTAGCATGGTGCTCACGGACTAAGTGGGAGGCTAGGAGCATCAAGAGGGGATCAGAGTAGGGCAATGTACTCCGTAGTTGGTATGCGGCGTTGGCATAGCCTTGTTTCTATGACTGCATCAATGTATCTTAGTGTTGGTCTCTTTCTCCTTTCTACCCGTATTTTGTTAAAAGTGTCTAGGTACACTCCCTTGATGTGCCAACGGGCACTGCATATACACCGGCTTCCCGAAATGCCATGAGGATGACCGCCTTCGGCTCTGCTACTCCGTACATGTAGTTACAAAGCATTACCCCGTATTTAGCAGAGCGCGGAAAACGTTCGCTTTGTTATTTTTTTCACATGCCCGCTCAGATATTCGGCCCGTCGCTACATCTCTGGCTCTTTTATCTCCTGAGCCGGCCCGAAGGCAGTGAGGTGCCACTGCAATACGCCAACTACTCCATACTCCGTAATATCTTTCCAATCGTACAAAAAGCGACGGCACAGCTAATGCCGCGGATGATGCACCAATACCCAACTCTGTATGTGTCCTGATCGAGGAATCCTTTCTGCTGACTGGACACGCTACATACATTACATATAGTGTCCGTGGCCCTGTAGGAAGGTATTGGTTGCGTTGTTGTCCACTAATTGCTCTATACCGTAGTGTACGAGCACCAACTTCTACTAAGAGATCGATGTGAATTTTGGTTGGCAAGCACACTATGAAAACGTCAATTGTCCTACGCAGAGGGTACTTCGGCTGAACTGCACCAAATAGAGTGACGGGAATCCCGAAGGACCGCGATCTGCGAAACGATCCGGATTTGTCCTCGACTCGAACTTTTTCTCCACCAACCCCGCGCTACTCTCTCGCCCTCTCTCCTGGGCCTAAACTTCTAACGAAACATTGATAAAACAGCCGCAACGTCACCAACGGCGGGCGAGGACTGTACACGTAGTAGAGAGTACGGGGCAGAGTTAGCCGACGAGGGTGTGCCGAGCCTTAAGACGGAAGCACTAAGCGAGGAGACATTTCCAGAACGGGACTCTTTCAAGCGATTCCTTCGTTGGAGAGAATCCCTCCATCACGCGTCTTATATGACAACTGTGGGACGCTGACCATTTCATCAAAGTCTCACAGAGTCTCGATCAGTCCCTCGGTCTGTATAGCGACTGTGGGGCTGTATGAGCACGACGGTAAATCGATGTAGTGTAGTGTAATAGACTGGCCAGTCTAGTCAGCCAATGCACGGGCATTGCGGATAGACGATGCAACCTCATATTCTATCGCTCGAAGTGAATAAGCACCGGATGGCGAGCTTTCAACGCTCTGGACATGACGTGTCGCTTCCTTGGCCCAGAGAAGCCCGAGGTCACCCCAACTGATTTTGAGGCGGAATTGTGTATCTTCGTACGCCCCGGTCCTTCGCTGTAGTTCTTAAACAGTAGGTATGCTGTGTATCAAATTCTAATAAGCTCGCCTCAAGCTCTGCAGTCATCCACAGAATCGAGTTGAGGTGATACTACCTCCGCGAATCGGCCGAGTAGGGTGTTGGGAGGCCTGCCCCTACTCGGAATAGCACTGATCATCGTTGATGAGCGCGGACAATTTTGTGCAGTGTCACACTCTAAGTGCACTGGCAGTGTCTGCCAAGACGCTCAACAACTGTACTCCGTGCGTGACGCATGACGAGACGCCATATGATACTTCAACCCCCATGCCAGCCAGGTACTTCCAGTTTGTTGTCTTCGGCCCCCTGCTAACCGATTCTCCAAGGCGCGAACACTGAACCTGACTTGACAAAATAGGAAGATAGCTCCGCGAACTCTTCATGTTCTTTTTGTTATGATTGATAAATTCACTCCGTGGTCAGGTTCGTAACGCGTTTCCCACACGAACTGCGCGTCCTAACCTCGGGACACTTCAAGAGTCTTCGCCTTCGCTTAGCGCGCACACCACGTAGTTACACTCCCATCCATCAAGATGTACCTACCGGATGGACGAGATACGAGGTTAACCATTATCTCCCTCATCCGGCTTCGGGCGGAAGATGTCGCGAACAGTGAAAGAGGTTGGTGTTTTGCAGTGTACTTCCGTTCACTACACTGGAAGCTGCGGGTACATTGTGGCATCAGTTCTGCCCCGGGTGGTTGATTCCTTGCCGAGAGCTGCTTCAGAAAGAGCCAAGTCAAGGAAAACGTGCATCATCGGCTGATCCGTACCCAATCGAGAGCCTCCAACATGAGCTCCAAGGGGCGGCGTTGAAGGGGGGCGGCGGGAGGGAACCGCAACTCCTCGTGGCAGATCCCTGCGATTGGCGTGATTATCGTATTCCTCTCAAGCTTTTTCTCGTAACCCCTTCTTCCTAAGAAAGTGAACCACGCACGACCTTTCATTTACTCTACACTATTACTGATAGGGGAAAGGAGTGATCTCTCACCTCACTACCTAGTGGTGTACTCTGGTGGGAGTCGGTGGTTACGATGATCAACCCACGTGGTGCACTGTGAACTGATCCAATCCAGATACCATCGAGCTCATCCTCATTTTCACCCTGAGGCAGTCTAACCTCATCTCGACCACCACGCACATGTAGGATGGGCGCTATTGCTGCACATGGTTGGATTGATATCTTCGCAATTGATAACAAGCTCGCACAAAGAATTGAGGCCCCTCGTCATAGCTCCCTCCCGCGGATACGGCTCAGATCTCCACCCTGCATTCGGTGGGGATAGGAGCCCACCCTTCCGTTGACGAGGACGAGCCATCGTGGGACCTGGGGACCTTTCCTTGCCGGAGCTTTTCGAAGCACCCTGTACACTACTAGCCAAGTGCAGGTCTCACAATGCTTCGGCGCAATGGGGTCTCCCCTCCGCACGCCACCCGTATCCATAGGTGAGATTTGACACCGACTTGACGGTCGACCTGAGGCGGGAAGAAATATACTCCGTAATGAAAGGAATAAAAGCCACAGGAAATGGTCCGTGTCGGGCTGAACTGTCCGAGGCCCAAGCAGTATCAATTGAAGTCCGCGACAGTGTCTGTGAAAGTTAAGTCTACTCGAGTAATAGCGAACCGTTCTACGAATGGGTGACATAATGCTGCATTGTACCAAACCAATTCAAGCCGCCATTTTCATTTTTTCCCGATCGTCGGCGATCATCGTGACGCGTGCATATGCTGCCAGCCAAACCCTATGAGAACACCAAGCATTGATGGTTGTGGCGCACGCACGATGCGCACTCAGTGGTGTACGAGCACTAGACTGTACAACAACTTGAAGTATACTCCGTATACGGCAGTGTAGGGTAGGTTATAGCGGTGAAATATACGGGATACGTACTCTGTAGGAAGAGAAACCTGTGTGGCTATTTTTGCGACCACGAGAAGGGCCTCCATCCACCCGAGCAGGGGGTTGCACTCCTCAGGTCGCACGAGTCATACATCCTTCCGAAGCCTCCGGTCGTCTCGGCGAATCCGGGAGCGAGATACCAGCATGTCGCTCGGCTTGCCACCCAATGGACGGATCAAGGCATGGCGTTCGACTTTTCTTTCTTCACCACAACTCTCACAAGCTACTGTTTTATCCCCTTACTATTTCCTCCAGTCTAGTGGCTACAAGTACGTGTAGCTTTGGACGGTGTAGCGGCTGCCACCACTAGTTGCTAAATAGGTGGCAGGGTCCAACCACGGACATTTCTACGTCCCATCTCGCTGCACAACCTGGGACAATACGCCGTCCGTTGTACAGCTCTGAGCGTATCATCAACTTGTTATCAATCAATTCGAGATAGGCCAGGATGCAGGATATCAACCCTTCAAGTCATATCCTCTACTTGGTTATCCCGGAAGGGTTATTAGCCCAGTCGTCTCAGTTGAAGCACTTATGAGAGTTGCAATAAGGTAGCGCACAACACAACGAAGTAAGAAGAGTAACATAGACTATCAAGACACCCTCTGTTGGAAGGGAACTTCTGTAGAGCAGCTACACTGTAAAAAAAAATAAGAATAAAATAAAAACACTACAGAGGACGGGTACTTCGGCAATGCTCTACATGGAAGCTAGCTGCTTAGAGGTGTAGTGATCTCGGTCCTTTCCATTCATCCTCTTCTAGGGGTGAATCGTGAGCTTAAGTTTCTGTCATTCGTGCGCATGGGTCCCTTCCTTGTCCTGAGTCTGTTTCCCTCGGCCATCTGAGCGACCTGTGCTAGCATTGAACAACATCTATCTTGGTCTGTCGATGTTCACTTCGGCTGACAGGATCGGCAAGTGGGGTGTAACTTTCTGAAGCATCAACCAATTGATCAATGTTCAAGGGCCATGAACACCACGACTAGGACAGTGCTGCTTATTAGCGCCGTTACAGGACTGAGATTCAGGACGTATCGATTGTCAAGCCGAGCAAAATCCAGATCGTGGTGCCCTCTGCTACTTCGTACATCCCTGTCGACCTTCCCACCGCGGACAATCGTGCAGCGACGGACCTTACGCGTACTCCGCAGTCTCCGAGCCTAATAACAACAGGCGGTGGTGATCTGAAGCCTAAAGGGGCCAAGAATCACCGGATGAGCAAGCTGGGCTTGTTCCTGATGATCTTTCGGCTCACGCCAGACACATTGAGGCTTGCAATTTTCGTTGGATCCTGCGACGTTGTGCAAACTGCCGAACGAGACAAACACACTGCGCTATCTAGTCTGCATGTAGCCTCCAACTGCCCATGGCACAGGCCGCTCTGCCGGAGCCAGAGCTGTACAGTGACGAACGGCATTGCCGTCTCATCCCAGAATCCCGATCCTGTCCGTGAGCAGCATCAGCAAGAACATCAATTATTTGCATTTCCAACCCTCACCTCCCCACCCCCCATGCGCATACATAATGTTTGGTAAAGGGGCGATCTGGACAGCTACAGCCGCAGCCGGTTGCCCTGTATCAGCTCATCGGCCGGATCTGACGCCCCGCCCCCGACGTGAAGTCTTCCATGAGGGCGGGATATTGTTCCATGGGGCTTCTTGATCCCCAGATCGCCCTGTGGCTCGTTTCTGATAGAGGGGTATGGCCCTCTTTACCAAAATACCCCGCAGGGGCCTCCGGACGTCTTCTTTGTTCAACCTAACTCGGGCAGATGTCCTCTTGATCCTGCTTGGCCTGGAAAAGCCACTGGGGTGTCCTGGCTGAGAAGAGGACTCTTTGGAACTGTCTCCCTTGGACCTCGGCTCGATGCACCGATAACAACAGTGGTCAAATACATTAGGGAAATAACCGCTCTATAGGCATTGCATTACCACCCATACTCGACAGATCGCCAGCGCATCGATATTTCCGACATGCTCGCCTGGGTGTAGTCGAGAGCCGCGTGGGATGGGATACTCCCGCGCATTGAGGCTCCGCGTGTCCGCGATGCCTTTCAGCCTGAAATGCCCATATCTACGACCTTTCCGCCGCCCCCCACCCACTTTCCCGCGAACCCTTGCGCGAACCGCACCCCGTAAGACGTACAAAAGTATGACCCAACCCAAATAGGTTTTGATGGCTGGGAACCGGGATCGAGGCGGTTTGAGGCTGATTATAAGAAGCGCCGAACAAGGAAAATGGATGCCTTCATCCTTTTCTTCCAATTGATGCGTCTGGCCTTTGGAGGGGCACCGAGGACAATCCGCCGGATGCGCTGCCACCACATTTCCCCCCCCTTTCCACCGTCCGGGCCTCATCCTGCGACATTGCACGGAAATGAGAGGCGGCCGGAGGGCACATGTCAAACAGGGCGGTTTAGGTGAGATGTGCCTCGAGAACCATGGGACGGAAGTTGTCATGTGGCCGGGCAGCATCATCCTTGATCTCGAGCAACAGTGGGATGCCCTCAGTACTCAGGTGGGGGAGAGCTCGTCGCAAAAAACCCTTGAAAGGGGGAAAATGAGCACCGAGAAAGGGGACAGAAGTAAGGAGAGAATTTCAACCTGTGCCCATCTCTTCCATATCGCCAGCGTTTTTCCATGCCCCGCGTTGCTTGCTCTCCCTTCACTCGCATTGCAATCCTCAACAGGGGAGGAGCCGTCGTAGTGCATCATCAGTAATTTTCATCTGATCATTGGATCGAATGCATATTGGTGGGGGTTTTGGAAATGACACAGACAAATTGCGGTTCAACTCTGCATCCTGCAGAGACGGCATATTAGGTGCCTGCCTCACGCATCTGAAGGAGGAGAGTGGCAGTTGAACGTCACACCGTCGTCTTTGCAGTCGCATCTAATGTTCCCTACGTCTGTAGTTTAAGGACTGTACCTGTTGGATGCCGGATCTATCGGTCCGTAAATAACTTGAAGTGCAGCATCTGAGCAACCGACACGAAACTGCTCTCTAAATCCGGATTGACTTCTTGGGTGGGTGGTCGTGCACTTATTTCTCCGTTGGCCGGCGAAATTCGTGCGGAGCGAGATTTGGTATGCTACGAATCATTATCTGGTCGCCTTACCGCCAGCGATGCTGCCAGAGAGAGTGGTACAGGAAGCGAAGCCATGCGATAACTCCTCATCGGCGTTGTTTAGATTGCCAAATATTCTGCAGCCCACTAGGGTATTCAACATTGATGGCACGATGTTGCAACACTCTGGAAGCGGCAGGCAGTGGAGCCCAGTTGAGGTGAACTGAGGGTCCGTCGAGAGTCACGTGATATGCGGAAGAATGGTAATCCGATCAGAAACCATTCCTCGTTCTGATTGGACAGCAAAATTCTATCGGAGACAGCTGAATATGTCAACCTTCGCAGCCAGAGCTTCGCGAGAACACGACTTCTTGAAAGTATCCAAGACCCGCGATCTCCCACCTCGACAATGGCGACGTCAATTGCCATGCGGCCCTGCATAGGGAGACTCCTGAACCCGCGCGAGACAGCCGTTCTCCCGCGAGCTGCGAGCTGGGCTCAGAGCGCCTCCCTAACACCTGCCCCGGCAGTACAATCGGCTTTCTTCTCGAGTACCGCGCCCCAGAACAAGAGGATAGCCAAGCACAGCAAGACGCGCGATAACAACCGCTTCCGCGGCCTCAGCCCCCTGCGGCGCACGGGCTTGCGCGAGCCCGTTTCCGTCTCGAACGAGCCACTCCCGCGGCCGAGCAAGGTGGTGCCCAAACTCAAGGTGGATCCGGACCATGGGCTATACGCGTTTTTTGGCGGGCCGGATAAGCTCTTGAATACGCCGGCTGAGGATAGGGAGTACGGAAGGGCGTGGACAGTAGAGGAGTTGAGAAGGAAGAGCTGGGAGGACCTG
>JAXQGT010000066.1:0-31521 GCA_037040375.1 Basipetospora sp. M8501
GGTTTAAAGGGGAGGGTGGTGATGTAGATAGGCTCCAGCTTTTGAAAAAAAAAAGAAAAAAAAAACTTACCAGTGTGCAGAAGCTCGAGTCGCCTTCGAGGTGGTTCCCGGGCTTCCTACACCCGGGGATGACGACCGGCTCGTCGTTGTACCTCACGCGAACGTACCACCCGTCAAGCGCCTGGTCCTGCTTGGGATCCCACTTGACGAGGTCTTGCGTGGACGTCCTCCCGATGGACTTTGTAGTCGTCGCCTTCGTCGTCGGCGCGGGGGACTCGGTGTTGTTCCCCTGGCTGTCCTTGGCGGAGAAGAGTTCGAAGGCGATGTGGCTCGTGAAGTAGGGCCAGCGCGTCAGCGCCGCGCGCCCGCCCAGGCTCGCGAGCGTCGCGGCCAGCGTGGTGTCGTGGCACCCGCTCAGGCCCAGCTTCACGGCCCTTCCCGAATTGTCGCCGCCGCCGTCGGTAGTAGTAGTAGTACTATTACCGGGCGCCGCCGGCCCCTCCTCCGCCTCGACGGAGCCGACCATGCGCTGCACGACGTCACCCAGCAGCGGGCCGATGCCGAGACGGCGGTACTCGTTGGAGTCGAAGTAGCCCGAGAACCACTCGTCGACGGCGATCTTACTCATGGCGTCCCACAGCTTCTCGTCGTAGAACTCCGGGGGCAAGCGGGTGGCCGGGCCGTGGGCCTTTGTGGAGTTGATGCTGTCGAAGATGCCCACGAGGGAGGGCTTGGAGTCGACGGCGACGCGGGGGCTGTCCTCGGGCATGTACTTGCCGATCTTGTCGTTGATGTAGCGCATCTCGGGCGAGTCGTCCCAGCGGGCGGCGGCGCGCTTGGAGAAGGCGCGCGCGAGGTGGGCGAGGCGGCGGCAGTGCAGGTCGTTGGGGTAGAGGGTCTCGCGCGGCGGGGAGCGGGACACGATGGTGGGCACGGGGAGGTCGACGGCGCGCTTGTCCTCCGGGTAGAGGCCCAGGAAGGCCTGCTGGAGGGACTCGAGGGCACGCGGGATCGGGGTCGCGCGGAGGTACATCCAGTCCATGTCCTTTAGGGTCGCGGGAAGGAAGCCCAGCTTGTTGACGTACAGGTCCCGCAGCCGCTCGCCGAGGGCGTGGGTGGACCGCCGCCCCTCGTCGGTGAGAGCGCCGTAATCGCAGATGTGGCGGTGGTCCCCGAGCGGGCCCTTGGCAAGGCTGGGGGAGTCATCATCGTCGGAGGCGAAGGTCTCGAGGTGCCGGCGCCACTGGAAGTTGGAGAAGCTCCCCGTGCGGCTGTCGAGTACGGTGGAGCGGAGGTTGTCGACGTGGCGGCAGTAGGGCCAGAACTCGGGGATACCGGCATTAGCGAAGCGCCAGGTGATGGGAGTGCGCTCGCCGTGGCGGAGGAGGATCTGGACCTGGCGGAGGACTAGATTCGGAGGGTACAGGGCCCGGAGCTCGGCTTGGGAGTAGGGCTCCCGTGGAGGAAGTGAGGACATTGCGAAGATCTCTTCCCGCTACGCTCACCCTGTTTCAGCAGAACCCGGACTTGTGGGATGGAGAGAGGGAGACGGAAGAAGAGGGGCAGGTGTTCGTAAGGTGGGAAAGGTCAGGAAGAGTTTAGGAGGTTTGTAAGACTAGTATAATAATAAACTCGGTAACGCCGGATGATGTATCGCCTGAGTCTCGAGGTGACCAAGCTGACGGAGCACACTCTAGCGGCTTCAACCGCTGTTAATTGTTCAAGATCTGTGCGACGTCTTCCCTAGCATTGATGCCAGTATCGTAGACCTGATCAATGGCTCCAAGGACGTGTAGTGTGGACAGCACGGCGGCCGAGGACTAGTGTGTAGTGGGATGGATGAGGGAGTTCAATTCTCAATTCTCAATTCTCTCTCCTCTCTCTCGGATAACCGGTGCAGACACAGACGATTCTAAGCCGATGACGTCCATGAGTCAGGGGTGGTGATGTAGCGTTGATCTCCAGTGCCGATGGCAGGGTACACTCACTACACACTACAGGGTGTGGATTCTCATCATCCACCAACATGCTCCATAGCACAAAACTTAGCTTAGTATATTTTAGATGGACATGTAGTAATTAAAAGAGGCACGACGTTTTAGCTCAGGCGCAGGCCTGTTAGACATCATCTCTCACCATGAAAATGGAGAGAAGGTTGCGCCGTGCAAGTGGATCGAGGTCAACTGAAGTTCCAATACCGACGACTGTCTGATGTCATCGCTCAATTGGCTTCAAGATCTAGTTTGGTCGATAGAACCGCGTCAAAGAGAGCTCCAGACGAACGGTCCCGCGCAACACCACATGTACTCCGTAATAGAACCTTGATGCTTCTCCCCAGTCACTACATGTACATTAGAACAACACACAGCGTCCAGCATCCGGCAACAATGGCGTTGGAAGCTAACGAACCCCCCGAGTCATCCAAGGAACTTCACTTGAACCGTGCCTGGACAAGAGCCGAGGTTCAGTTATGCACTGCCAAAGTACCTGCCCACCTGGGAACGAGGGAGCAGGGTTCGCAACCTGGGCCAATGGTGTGCTTCCCCGAGCGCCTCTTCCAATTCTCGGTTTTGATTTGCGGGTTGGGAAGCAATTAGTGTAACTGACCCAGGACATTTGATGTTATGTGATCCTTTCATTATCATCAAATTCTTATGGAGGTATACACAACCATCCGGTACTTGCTCTGTCAGGAGTCAACAGTACACTATACTCTTCAGTCAGCAGGAGTGACAGCACAAGTGTAGTCTCCCAACCAACTGATATGGCCAGATATATCAAAATGTCAATGCTTCGTAATCGCAAATGCGGCCGTTACCATCATTCATGAGTCTATCTAGAGTTACAAGTCGTTGCAGTCAGTCGCAAATAATACAAAACGCCCATCTTGCACCTTTTCTCCCCAAATCGCCCTTCCGTTTGAGAAAACGGAACATCCCCTCTCCATATACCATCAATAGCTCCTGGTCCTGTCTGTCAAGGCCGTCCACCTCAATAGGTCTGTCGTTGACAGATCTGTAATGTTCAGGCTCCCCCTTGCCGCGGGATACGCTGGGGTGTCCATCCGAAGCCATTGACCTTCGTACAGAAAGAAACAAAACAAGGTGAACTTAGCAAGATACACTGACACAACACAAAGGCGCCGACTCTTCTTCCCACCAGAAAAGAACAACGACCTGCGCACTCCAAAATCCTGCGCGCGCAAAACAGACAAGCAAACGCGGGTATTGTGGCCCCAGTGGGTCTGGGGGAAGGGGGTGAGAATACAACATCGGCCCTGTTTGGGCTCCCGTCAAACAAAGCTGCGAAAAGTGTCCTCGTACCGCTAGGGAAAAAAAAAACGCACAATACCGCCGGCCCGGAGCTTCCCATTCCCGGGAACACTGCAGGCGGCCGTGGGTGAGAGGCAAGGGGGAAACAACGGTACTTCCCCGAAAAAACGGGGAGACAATGCCCCGCCCCCCGTAAATCATCCTCTTCGAGATGACCTCTTCCCCATCACTCTGCGCTCCATGACTCTGCATCTCGGCCTCCACTCCGGGTGTGCCTGCGAGATGACCTGCATGGCAGCGCCCACCTGGTGTTCCAGCTTCGCCGTCCTGCTATTGCCGCCGCCCTTGACGTCCACCAGCGCCAGCTCGGAGTCGTGGTACGCCGGCTCGCCGTCCCCGACCACGAAGACGAGGTCCTCCAGGTAGGGCATGCGCTCCTGTACCAGGCACAGCAGGTCCGTGGCGAGGCACTTGCACCCCACCCGGAAGACCGTCTCGCTGATGGCCAGCCTCTTGACGGAGGCGAGGTCGTCCCTGGCGCCGAGCGACATGATGGTCCGGAACTGCGCCTCCGACGCCCCGTAGCCCTCGCGGTAGCCGAAGTAGAGGATGTCCGCGTCTGGGTTGAAGTAGATGCGCCCGGGGAGTCGGTAGAGCCCAAAGGACAGGCAGTAGTGCTTCAGTGCTTCGGCGCGCGCCTCCCGGCAGACGTGGAGGTTCGCGGGTGGTACGCTGGGCGAGATGCACTGGGGCGCTTTAGATACGTTCGAGGGCTCGTCGTACTCGGCCGACTCTGACGGAGAGGCGGCATCGAGATGGATGGGGACGATTCGCGGCTGGTGAAGGTTGAGGTTCCAGATGGCTAGGCGCAGTTCCACCGGTAGCTTGGAGAAGTGGTGCTTCAACAGAATGTTAGCCAAGGGGGGGGAACACCTAGTAGTCCAGTCCACAGTAGACCTGCCGGCTACTCCCAGACGGCTTCTGTGTGTAAGGGGAGACGGAGCGGCATTCCCGATGAGGTTCAGGTCAAACAAGGAGGGGGTTCAGATTGGGTTGGACGGGTTGCTGGTCTAGTTGCAAGGTAGCCATGCCAGAGTAGTGCCCGTGGTGAGAGTGGTGGAGGGGTGAGGGGGAGGGTTTCGCTTACGAATATCTTTTCTCGCTGCGCCATCCTCCCAGAAGTTGGAGCTGTTGAACTCGGTGAGGTTGAGAGAGGCGCACATAGACGGCCTGATGCTTCGAGGTGTCGAGTTGGCGGACATGGGTTTGGGTTGACTGGCTCCTTGCTTTATAGCCCAGAGGCATCTGCTCGGGGTCCGATGTCTTGAACAGTCATGAACGGAACTTAGATAATAAGGGCCGCCGGCTCGTCGATTAGCCTCTGGCTAGCGTCGTCCTCGGGCCACGGGGAAGGGAATATCGAGATGAAGGTGGGAAAAAAGGTAAATGCAAAAGCAGGCAGGGTATAAAGGTGATTCAAACGGACGCTAGGGGACAGTAAGTAGGCGGTTGAGATTGCCGCAAATTATAGGGTCTGGCGGGGTTTTAACAATTCTCTGGAAGCGGCTCCCCCAAGGTAGGCCCGCCGGGGACTCGTGATAAACTACGGAGCAAGGTCCGGTGCCAAGGTGGGTGTGGGGATGGAGGGAGGCGGTGGGTGGATTCTCGAGCATGTAGTATCAGAGGGATCGGAGTGTAAGTATACTCCGTGACGCCCTCTTGGCCGTTGGGTGCCGATGGATGGTCTGTAATGATACAATGGACAGGAGGCGGCGGACTGGGGGCCGAGATCTGGATAGATTGGTGAGGACTGGAACTGCAGAGATACTGAAGGCGAAACACCCAGTGGGGTGGGTAAGATAACCCATCAAATTGTTGCAGACGAGGAGGAAGGGCAAAAAAAAAAAAGAAAGGAAATAATAAGAAATGAAGAGGATTAGAAAAAAAAAGCGGCCAGAGACAGACAAGACACTCCACGTCCCGCGATAATAGTGAGATTCAGGTTCACACCTCCACCTCCACCTTCCCTTCCACCCCTCTCTCGCTCGCGCTTTCCCCCACAACAAGGGGGGCTACACTAGAAACGACCTAGGGGATTAACGCAGTGTCTAGCCCTCTACAGTGTTAGTGTTGTGCACTTTATTACTCGAGTGTGTCTAATGTTTGATGATGGAGCGGAAATGTCCCCACCCCCATAGCACTAGGGACTGCTCTACCAGAAATCAGATCAATCCCGCCAGACTCGTTCAAACGCCAAAACGCCAACGCCGACAGCAACACTTATCAAATCTCACAAAGTACCTTTCCTGTGCTCCATACAGTGAGTGAGTGGACCTTTTTGATCATCTACCAGAAGACCCAGTGACTTGGCCATTCGATCAGTGTTCCAGCCTCCCCCAGGCTGCTTAGTCTGAGGTGGTCTCGACTACGCTAGAGAGCTACAGTATCCATCAAATTCAATTACCTCAGGAAGGGGGCCAGACCGCGCGAATCCGGTGCGCAGTTCGTCGCCGCAATCTGAAGGCCCGCAGCATGTGCCACACATCAGGCTGGCCCCTCCGAACGCTGGGCGTCGCGTGAGGCGGGAAGCCACAACAAGTTCGACACAAGAGATCCACGTAGTTGCACTGATTTCACTGATCGACGACAAATGATCCGCCTCGGCTCTGGGGGCAGTTCAGTGCTTTCGCGCCCTAGCACTCGGCCAAGCGAATACCCTCTCTCGTCTCATGCATATGGGGTGTCGCGTCGCCTGGGCCTCGCCAACGTACATACAAATTCCCATACGCGGAGGATGCACCTACCTGGGGGGGGCAGGGGGTACCTCGCCCCCGGGGTCACAATATGTACGCACGGAGTTGAGGGCCTCGAGTATAATTAGAAGCGGCACGAAGGGAAGGAACGGGATTGAAGGGCGGAAAGAGACGAAAGGAGGGGACGGGGAGGGGTTCGAAGGGTGTCGCCTTAGACTCCAGTCCCGTTGAATGGGTGGGAAGTGTAGCGAGCGGGCTGTGCTCCTATTGCCGGTGGGCGTGAAAGGTGAGATTGGAGTTTCAATGGCTCGTTCACGTTCACAGTAGTGTAGGATCAGAAAGAATTCAAGACCACATGCAGACTGCATCAACATCAGACGCCTGCACTGGGGTGAGCTAGGTTGGGCCTGCTGGCGCGGTGCGGTGTGGCGGATAGGCAGGCCCGAAATTCGGGAGGCCAGCCGAAGGGCTGTCGATGATTCGGGAAAAGCAAATATCCAACTGAAAAAGCGGCCGAGAGTATTGAACACTATCAAAGTCCATACCGGACTATTGAATACCAAGATGCATCAGATGTATGGACATGATGCATGCATTCATGTTTGTACGATGGGAGAGACAAGGGGCGGGTTAATTCGATATCCATCTCGAAGAGGGGGGGAAATGGCGCAGTTTCAATCTTTGGTTTAAACAGCGTCAACCAGACTTCATGTTCGCATTCATCACCCAGTCAATCATCAAATGTATCGTACATACATACCTTGCGCGTCCCTGCACCTATACTCTCTATTAGCAATGGTTTGTCGCGAGAGGTAAAAAGGACACATGGCACGCACACGTGGCCGGAGACTACATCCAGGTCGAGAGCAAATTGCGCTGTAACATTCTTGTCGTTGACATGCAACTGGTTCGGCTTCATCAACAGAGGATCTCCTACGCAGCACTCCGCACATTTACGGCGATGATAAGACGAACTGATCGAATCTGATCAGACTTCGGATGAGCTTACTTGCAGCCGTCTTCGTCAGGCCCGTAGCACGACCACCACCCCGCCCCCCCTTCCCCTACATGTACTTTCAAACTACCGTCTATCTATCTGTACTCGTAGTCGTCGGTAAGAAGGCCGTTACATTGATCAGAATGGTAAGTCGGCTACTGCTGTGTAACTCGCGACAGGCTTCATGGTCTGGTCCCTCTGGGCAACGTCTGACATGCGAGTCAATCGTACCGGACTTTGATATTGGGCAATAACGACCGGCTCCCTTCAACGGTGCCTCATGTGCCTTGCTCCCGAATTCCCCTACACCCAGAGTGCCTTGCACATGAAAATACCGAGCGAACTTTTTTGGCCTTTGCCTGGTCACTGCAGGCGAGGAGGAGGGCGGGCAAGGGAGAAAGAAAGCCGGCAGTCAATGCCCACTGCACGAGGGAGGTCAGAGGCGGAAGCCTCCTCCGAGAATCAAGCATATGGAGTAGAGTCGCATCGGTAGTCTTTCTGTGACAATACAACATCCAGAGAAAATTCGACGTTACATGTGGCTAATGTTCAAAGAAGGCAGAAGCGAGTACACCACAGCCCAGTCCGAGGAAGCGCGAATCCTACAATCCTCCCGAGTTGGCGAAGGGACCGACTCCATTAGAAGGACACGCGTTTCATTGTGAGGAAGCCCAGTGCGATAATACTGGGCTTGGAAACTCCTTCTCCGAGATTCATTCCTATACAGCGCAAAGTCGCAATGATACACACGCCCCCTTTCCTTCTTCCCCTACGGTCCAGTCTGTGCTGCTTTTCAAGACGGGGGGCGTTGGACCAGTTGGAAAAGCCGTGTCCCTGCAGTAGGGCGGCGCCTTTCGGAGTACTCCGGAAACCCCGCCCTTCCCGGTCGGGCATATTCCAGTCGACACTTCAACTACTGGTACACTACATCTGATGTAGCCATCTGATGTGCACTGCACACGACGACTCCTACATAGGTGCAGCTTTGCTACCAGACATTAAAGGGCGTGCATACTATGTGCTCGAGACCCAATTGTTCTTCATCAAGTGTTCCATATGTTCCATAACATTCCTTTATCCTTCCTATCCGGTTTCTTGGAATCACCTCGCCGCACTGCGCTCTCGGGCGCTCAATGTGTACATCCATATCCGTTTGAATTGATGTGTCGTAATAAATCAAATGCATCCAGTATATCTTGAGTGCAATATTGAGTTTTGGCTATAATCCGAGCCAGTAACCACAATAACTCGGTTTCATTACCCGCCAAACGTCAACTGGTCTCCGAACCGGTTTTTTGTGGCTATCAATGGGTACTCCACGTGGATTGCCCCATCAGTGAATGAGCCTCATCACTTGAAGAAGACCTGAGAGCGACTGGCAATGAATGGGGTCCGGTCCAGAGTGTATACCCCATACACACAACATGGTTAACACATGACCCTTGCAGTTCCCAAACCGAAGCCGGACCGGAAACGATGAACCCCCCGGGCCGGGCGGGGGAAGGACAGAGAGGAAGGGGTGGGCGCCCGCGAACGACCGTTACATCAGAATTTTTGATGTCGTGGTCGTGGTAGAGTAGTATCTGGGCGGGAATGGGCCCTGTGCTGCAGGGGAAGGTGACGCAAGGTTCATCGTTCGTCTCATCTACAGGTCGTGAACATTCTGGAACATCGCTTCCACACATTGACCGAAACTTTTAGGAGTAAACACAAGTCGAAGATAACACACTTCTTACACTGCATCCATATTTGATGACGAAAGAAAAAAAAAAAAAGAAACAAGGCCCGCCCTTTTCTCCACAGGCGTGATAATTTACCCCTCGGAGGGCTAACCCGGGCGACGGGCTGTGCTGATTCAAATTTCAAACCTGGAATTCTGCGTGCTTTGTCCCCTAGATATCCTCTTAGATTCCCCTTTGGGCCCCCGCATGCACCCATCCCCCCATCAAATATGTGCCATGTGGGAGATTCGGAGACCCGAGAAAATATCCCGGGGTTAGAAATTCCCGGATTCCATCCAATATAGTTGACGCGGCGGTGCTCTTTCTTGGAAGAAATCGGACAAGTTCAGTTGCTTCTCTGTGACGTTGGCATCTCCGGGTAGGGTTCCGAAGAACAGCCAAAAAAAAAGAAAGGAAAGAAAGAAAGAAAGAAGATAAAAAGCACGGTTAGCGATTTCCGTTCGCGCAAGAGTCAAGCTCGGTTGGCCCCGCTGAGACAGCAGTGGCCTCATGTCTAGGGTCATGGACGCACCTCGCATCTGCTCAGCCACGACATGAATATACGCCCCTGAGGAAGGGGCCCTTCCTACACAAAAGACAAAAGAGGATTCACCGTTTCCCTTCGGAGACAGGAAAAGCCGGTGTCGTGGAGGGTTGTAGAGATCCAAGAATTCCGTTGCATTCGTTCAGTAATAACAATGGGTGAGGAAATTTTGTTCTGCGTGAAATCCCTCCAACGACAGTAGGTCCACGATGACCGTGCGGTGGTGAATTTACCCCCTCCAACATAACGGATGAAGTAGCACGACCTTGACTTCAACCTGTAAACTTGCTATACCGGTAGTAATACCAGTGCCGGTTGCAAGATCTGTATCGCGCTGGTGGCCGGAAATGAGCGCGGCAGACACCACCGAGTATTACTCCGAATACTTGCTGTGTACGCTACAACGACGGAACGGCTGGGGGACGCCGTGATTCCGGGAGAGTTGGATCCATGGTCCGGTTTCAACTGATAGTGCGTAGAGGTGGCCGCGGGCCGGATGGTAAAGAATGATAGCCAGCGCCATTATAACAGGAGCTCGACCATCGCCGTGCCTTTTTCCATCCGAGCTGTATTACTGTTCCACCAGAGTGAATTTGCAATTCGGACACCAGTGCCGGGTACACTGAAGGACGCTGGATGAATGATTTGGTCAAATGGCATTGAGGTGATAGTGTATCTGCCCTCTTCAGTTATGTGGTACACTATTACCAGATCACAATGGAATCAAATGTATCATTAGTCATACTAGAGTCTACCTGGACGACACTGTGAACCAGTCAACCACACATACCCAGCGTACCAGCTCAATATGCCTTCTCGCATTGCAACTAGTCTCAACACTCTGAACACTCGAGTCATGATTCTGAAAACGCCGAGACCCCAATTTCCCGCCTGTCGTCATGCAGCCCTCCTGTCATTCGTCCTTACAGAGTAGTGTAGACGTGCTGTTCCTGGCGCCTGCTACACTATTCGTGGCCGCCGGCCACAGAAGTTGGCTTCCCATGATTGGCTGGGACCTCTCACACCCTGCATCCGTTAAGCGCCAACATCGGTGCATTTGATGCTTCGGCTTTGAACTATTCGCAATACCTCTGAGGCGATATTTTGGGGCCATCCTCGCTAGAATTGACCAAGTAGACATGGCGCTTGACGGGACAGACAAAGTTATGGATAGATTACATCTATGGGTGTTCTTACCCTTGCAAGTTAAGCTTCTCGACCAAGAGGCAGGCGTGAGAGTGGATCGAAAATGGAATTCGGTCTTCTTCTTCTCCATTTCAAAGCATGCTCTGCGGCCTTCGGTACTGGCTATCCCGTTGTCTAATGACGCCGCAGAAGTACGGTTTGTGAAGGATGTCGGAACAACGAACGATACATGTCGTACGCATAGAGTCATGATACACTACGTAAGGATAAGAGCGGTATCTTGTAAACAACCCGGAGCTGCCCGGGGACGGAGACAACCTACTTCGGCGAGCATAGTACATCCGTGAATGCACTAATATCTTCTCAACTGATTGGACCGTCTGGTTGCGAGTAGCAGAGGTCACAGTCCATAGGAACTCTTGCCTGTGGATGGTGGAACTCACCTCCGAGATTGTGTATTTCGGAAACATTTCTAGCCTAGGGCTATGTGATCTGCCGAGAGAGCTTCAATCCGGATGTGTTCACCCTGGAGAGCGCGAAAACATCAACGATGTTAGCCGTCATTCTCGATTTCTTCATCAGCGAGCGCGCTTTCTCCACCATGTATGGTGAAGCTGTCATGTTGATTTTATGGGAGGAATAATACGTCCAAGTCGGCAAGTTGACCCACTCACGCGAGCTGCAGAAATCATGAGCAAAGGCCGCCGATTTGTCCAGGTTTGCAGCCAATCTCGACTCGCCATTGCTTTACTCTGGCGTTCACAGGTGATTTCGACGCAGCCGAACGCGGCTATCCCTGGGACTTTAGCGCCCTTCCACGATTTCGCTACGCGATGGGTGTTCACTACCTTCACTGAATCGGGAAATGGTGATGCAGATCTCGACGTCGCTCGAAGCGCTGGTGCACGGTGGTGGTTGGGCGGCTATTCATCCCCTGCCAGTGGCCGAACCTGCAGGGTGCAGCCAAGCTTGTGAGCTCTTTGTGATATCTCGACGTCCAGGAGATTGCTCATTATCTTCATGGTCGGCTCTGAAGGCCGTATTTGAGAGATTTGATCCCCAGTTCTCTCTCCCTGTGGGAATTCTTCATGCGCATCGGTGTTCCTGTGTGTTCAATTCTTGCTAAAGAGAAGATTCCCATCCCTTTTGTCCGTGCTCGCTCCGTTTGGCTGGTCTTCCCTGGTGTAAGACTCAAGCACGTTTGGTTACTTTCTTACCGTGGACTCGTTCCTTACATCTGTTTATATGCTTTGAGAGCCCTTATCATTCTGGAATTTCCAACAAGATTCCAAGGGGTTATTTGATACCAGACATCAGCACAGCGCTTCACCTACACCCCTCTCGCACCGTCGCCCATCTACATACTCCGCGAAGCCCACCATGTCTTCCCTCAAGCGCGAGGTCAACTCATCCGACTTCGAGGTCGACTCCCAACGAGATGTTTCCTTCCAGGCCAAGGCCAAGACATTCAGCCTCCTCGAGAGCACTCGCACAGGCCTCACAGCCCTCGGTCTCCTTGCAGGCATCACAATTCTAGGTGTTTCCGCCGACGCCCTGGCCGTTTACCAGAGCACACACCTGCCCGCTGACTACCTGCTGCCTCTGTGGCCAGCAGACTTCAATGTCCGCCCCACGGTTGCACTGGTCATCTGCGGTGCTATTATCGCGGTTTCCAATGGGGTCTCCCTCATTCTCGGAAGAGCCAAGTCTGTAAGTCTGAACCCTCCGATAGGGATCCCGGCGAAAAAGAAAAAGAAAAAAAAAGACTCTCGAGGGGCACCAGCCGCGACCAAAAAAAGAGAGTGCGTGCGCAGATATAGACTAACCGGACGACGCAACCCCGCCAAAAAGGTCCGTAACCAGATTTCTCTCAACACAGGTGCCGTCCTCGGCCCCGCGACGGTCTCCCTCATCCCCGCCATCATCGCCATGTCTTTCTTCTACGCCGTCAACGCCTCCGATACCGTCGATACCCTGCAGAGCTGGTCCTGCCAGTGGCGCGATGTGGCGATGACGATGAGGCCTCACTTCGGTAACCTGTGCAACCAGAGCAGGGCGGCCGTCGCACTGTCCGTCATCCTGGTACCGCTGGAGCTCTTGGTCGCCGCGATTGCTGCGTGGGAGCTGAGCGCCTTGAAGGCTGTCAATGGGCATGGGGCGGGGTCGCAGCGGAAGACGGCCACTCCCACTAGCCAAATGTAAGAGGGACCCGAGGGGCAGATGGAAGACGAGCGTCTATGACCATAATAATGGCTGGGCCCACGGATTGATAAATGGGTATCGAGATAATATCTGGTGTTTGTCTTTCTTGTTCAACGGACGGACTGATTCGGAGAGTGTGGGGCAGTACTTATGGATTGCTGGTGTACAGCTAGTGTAGGGAATTCCCTTGAAACCTTTTGAATAATCAACTCGCTGGAGAGTCCTAGGTGTTAGTGCTTCATCTGGGAGAAATATGAACAATATGAAGTCCTCAGCCCCAATGCATGCACCCTGGGCACTGTAGTTAGAAGGTGTGGACAGTACGGTTCGAACAGGAACTGTTCAGAACATGAAGAAGAAGCACAGGTTGGACTTTCTGTCCTGCGAGGATGTTGGAACACAGTGCAATGCACACCTAGATGTACTTAGCGGTGCACTAAAACAGCACAGGCTGTGTGCATGCAGCCCAAGTTACCTCAGCATTTCCGAAGCCCACTTTCCCGCCGATGTCTGGTCTCGGACTCCCGCAGGCCACATACATGCACATCCCCATCCGCATCCACGTCTCTCATCATCAATCCATCTCGTCCTACAGCAATCTTGTGTACCCGGCCACGACTCTAAACTTCCCGCAGCGTATCTCAAATTGACATCCCAGAACTTGATAATCAACTAGACGCCTGTCGGTCTGATACAAGCCGGACTGCCGCTGTTGATCCTTTCCTTCTCTCCACAGTTCAAACCTCAACCTCACCCCTCTAACCCTCAACCGAGACAAATCGCCCACAGCCAACCAACTGCGCAGTCACCCGTTGTACTCGATCCCCCGGATTCCGTCCACCCTTTACCTCGGGTACGCCCCTAAAACAGCAACAGGCCTTGCCTTTGGCGAGGTGACAAGACGCACCGCATGGAGGTAAGCATGTCACTTTGTTTCTCACTGCGTTGATGCGTTTCCCCGGTTCTCGATGTTATCGCTTGCAAGCCGTGTGAGATTCGGATGAGTCCTAGACGACTCCCATACGCTCCTTGATTCTAAGTCCACTATTCTGTCTTGCGTGTGTTTCTCGATATGGCCACTCCTTTCTCGGGAGGTTGGCCACCGGAGCAGCCAGAGACTTTCCGAGTCCAGTACATCCCAAGCACGCTGCGCTTCTTCCCGTCTAGCCTAGTGGTTATCCGGCTTCAATGCCCTGCATCGCACCTCCAGTCAAGTCGTCGTGGCCCACCCGGGATGAGAAACGTGTGGCCCAGGGCTTACCTCAACTCCTACGCGCTCTGGACTATCTGTGCCACCGTGAGATGGTCTTACCTCGATCCCGCTCGCACGACTGGCTTTAACGGAAATAGATTGATTACTGGCTGTCTAGGGGGCAACGGCGGGCGAGGATGGTAGTTTCGTCCATGGGACCATACGGTACTCCCACAGTCCTTCGCTCTCGTCGTTTGTTTCTCCTTATCTACCTCTACCCCTGGCACCTTGCGATGCTCGTGTGCACCCTACCGCCCCCGACCCGCCATCTCGTTTGCTAGTCTTGCGACGAGATGTTGAGATCTCCCTTCACTCTTTTCAACTACTTCGCCAACCGTGCTTGGTTTCCGAGTCCACTAGACAACAGCACAACCGAAGTCGCGATACGAGCTTGGTTCCCCCTCGTCCTGCTATAAGCCTCTCTGAGACACATTTGATGCTCCCGCACGGTTGCCACCTATCACGACAAGTGCTCAGCTTCCCCAAAAATGCAACAAGGCAATGAGCCTTCGGTTTTTGTCATAGATTCGGAAGACAGGTTAGGTTCTTGGCTCTGTCGAGGCAATCGCAGGCTATGCCATGTGCGCTCCCCTAGATGGCCGTGTGCTCCCGTCACTGGTAACAAGGTGCAGGACGGGCTCATGTCGGGAATTACAAGATCCTCAGCTCGGTTTATTCTTCAACCTAGGAGCGACCTCTATCCAGCCATTGCTGTATATACCCACGGGACGCCCGTGATCCATACCTCATGTTCTACTTTCTCTGTTCCCTTTTTGGCTTGAATGGTCTCCCCAATGCCTGCTATCCGAGCTGGACAGTCGTCATTCACTTCTTCTTCCGTATCTTTTTGCATCCCATATGGAGGTCCGCGAGAGTGCAGCCAAGCTAAACCTCCGACGTGTTTATGAACAGAGTCGCCGTGAAGGACCGAGACAGGATGGGCCTCCCCAGCCTGGAGCTGCTCCGGGCCCCTCGTCGACCGCCAAGGGGCGCCCTCGCCTGTTACTGATGGGCCAGAGAAGGTAAGTGTCCAATGAGGCTAGGCTTCACACCCGTCCTCACCACCATTAGCTAACCCATCTCCTTAGAAGTGGGAAGTCGTCTATATCGAGCGTTGTGTTCCAGAAACTGCCTCCCCACGAGACGCTATTCCTTGAATCTACCGCAAGGATTCAAAAAGACCAGATGGCGTAGGCGTCTCTCTCCCGTCCCTGGCGAACCGGACTGCTAATCATGATTTTGTAGATCGTTCATGGACTTTCAAGTATGGGACTTCCCGGGCCAGATAGACGTGTGGGAGAATCCATATGACATCGATGCCATCTTTAGCGAGATCGGCGCCCTCATCTGGGTCATCGACGCCCAGGACGACTACCTCGAAGCCGTGGCCCGCCTCAACACTACCATCCTCGCCCTGCAACGCACCTACCCGGCTATCAACATCGAGGTCTTCATCCACAAGGTCGACGGCTTGTCGGACGACTACAAGCTCGACATCCAGCGGGACATCACTATCCGCATCCAGGACGAGCTCTCGGACCACGGCATCGAGAACGCCCCGGTCACCTTCCACCTCACGTCAATTTACAACCACTCCATCTTCGAGGCCTTTAGCAAGGTGATCCAGAAGCTGATCCCGCGTCTGGGCATACTCGAGGGCATCCTGACCAACCTCTGCCGCACGTGCCGCTTTGAGAAGGCCTACCTGTTCGACGTCCTGAGCAAGATCTACATCGCGACGGACTCCGCGCCCGCAGACATGGCATCGTACGAGATCTGCTCCGACTACATCGACGTCATCATCGACATCACCGAGGTGTACGGGTCGTGGGAGCGGGACAAGGAGCACAGGAAGAAGCTCGAGGGCGAGCCGTGGAACGCGACGCTCGACGACCAGGTGGCGTGTCCCTGCGCGGAGAGCTCCATGCTGCTGCACGACTCCAACAGGCCCATCATGCTGAGGGAAGTAGACCGCTACCTGGCCCTCGTCGCCATCATGAAGGAGGATTCGTACGACAAGATGCCGCTGGTCAACATGAATGTTGAAGCGGTTGTGCAGGGGTTGAAGGAGTTCTTTGAGATTACGAAGCCGAGGAAGTGAGAGAGGCCAGCGAAGGAGAAGATGGTGGGGATTCGTGGACGGGGCAGGGCTTTGAGGCCCCAACCAACGCCTCGGATCGGAGGCTTCGCCGACTCGGGCTCGCTGGCAAACCGCAGTAGTGTATGTAGTACTACCCGAATGGCCGGAGGAGATCAATGCTACAGCCCCAAGCCATTCAGACTTTGGCCGATAGGATGTGACGCCTGATAGCAGTTACTGATTTGATGCAGGTTGTAACATGAAGCTTGTTTGTCACGCCGAACTTCCATGTTATCATTTAGGTCTAGCTCTGCTTCAACTCGAGCACGCGCTGCGTACTCCGATCCTTATTGAGTAAGCACAGCCTGGCGGGTACCGGGCCCCTCACATCGCTTCCGTCATGTACTTCCATCTGCACTGGGACAAAGTCATCCTTGTGTGGTATCGGGGTGGTGACGGCCGACTCGGGGTCGAGTGGGATGGACGGCGGAGGGGACGTGCCGGGGCTATACGCCACCCACGGGAGAAGTGATGTGGTGAGTGATATGGCGAGGAGGGATGGTTCAGAATCTATACACATGAGACCATACACGGTTAGCATGTTGTCCAAGATGGAGACTAGGGGAAGGGGGAGCGGTCGGTGCTCATAGGTTAACTGGAAGGTAGCCCCCGGGAGCGTGGGGAGCGTTGGAGTACAGAACCTTTAGAGACCAGAACAAGGAGGGTGGTTGGCGTCAGAAATCCGAGGTCGATAATGCTGGCGGAAGGAATAGAGTGCGAGCAGCATTGGGTGATGGGGTTGCCGCTGATGCCATTTACGATGGGAATAGCGGTCCGGAAGAGGAAAACTGAGGCCGAGCCATTGAAAGGTTAGCAGGGGTGGGGTGACCATCCTCAAGTGGGCACGACGGCAACTTACGTTCACCATCCTTGCCCTTTGCTGTCGCTGCGGTGTATACCAAGCCGTCGACAGCGTCCTGTGAAGAATTCAGAATGTTAGCTGTATGCGTACGGGGCATCGAAGGGGCAAGGAAAGGACTGTACCCCGTCTTTGTACACAGCATCCATCCGCGAATCTACCCGCTCGACCTCTCCCTCGAGTACGACCCTCGTCGGCTCGCCGAAGCGCACGCTACGCTTCTGCGCCTCGGCGATGTCGCTAAACACGACGTCGGCTTTGGCCTCAAGATGTTTGACAAGCCAGTGCACCCTGGGCAAGAACTCTGCGTAGGGCTGCCCGCTCTCCATCTTGGCGATCTGCGCGTCCAGGGCGTCCAGTAAGGTAGCACCCCGGGCGACGGCCTCCCAGTCCCTGTCCCCACCCGCCCCGTCGCCGTCGTCGGAGAGGTACGCGCCCAGCGGGCTGCGCAGCAGGTAGTCCCGTATGTACGCCAGCACGTCGGCGTTGTTCATGGCCGCCTCCTTCTCCATCAGCTCGTCGGACGACGACCCGGAGCTCGTGGCGAGCCTGTCGATCTGGAAGCGCAGCCAGGCCGAGAAGGACGCAAAGAGCCTTTGCTCCTCGACGGCGCAGAGGAGCATCTTGTGGCCCGCCAGGCTGAGGCAGGACACCGTATCCGCGAGGCGGGCGATCTGGACCGCGGACAGGCCCGTGTCGTCGCGCGTCGTGTAGAACTGGGCGAGGCCGCGGAGGCGGCTGAGGATGACGCCGCAACGGTCGAGGGCGGGGAGGAAGTTCTGGTATATTATCGTGCGGAGGTTTTCGAGTCCGGAGGAGACTGCTCTGTCCCAGCGTTTATGTCCCTTGTTCGAGAGGGGGAGCCAGGGTTAGCAAACAAGACGGGCGAACATCGTGTCTATGGAGTGGAGTCTAAAACATACCCTTTCTGCGAGACTATCTACGAGCCACTCCTTCACGATCTCATACGTGTGGCCCGTGACGAGCGTATGATACAGAGCCGAGACGATATCCCGAGGCCCATTTTCTGCCGTCCCTAGATCCTCTTGGACGCTTGCAAGGAACCTAGAGGGAAGATCCCTCGTGTTTCTGTACTCGACTTGCATGTGCAGGAAGCACTGCTTCAAGTACCTTAGGAGCTTTTGCAGCGTCGTCAATTTCGACGCTAGTAGTGATAGGTTGATAGGGGATGCCGCGATGAAGGACAGGTCCACGGGAACCAAATCGAAGGTGTTCTTCCACTTGTCCGCTGGCCTGAATAGGAGTGAGTGCGTGGACACATCCCGGTGAGCCGTGTGGTGCATCAGACGTGGGTTGCTACCCAGTCCACTGGGGAACTGATACTTGAAGCTCCCTATTGTGAAGGAGTCGTAGATGCTGATGTGGACATCGCCATCATCGGTTCCCACGATCATCACCGACACCTCTTCATTGTCCTCTTGTCGAAACGGCTGGAACAGGAAATCTATACCGGTCCTCAACGTAAAGACGGTCGAGTCTTCCCTAGCTAGGTGTAAGAATGCATCCTCTCCTTGGTGCTCACAGAGGGAGCCGGGGAAGCAGCTAGGACGACATACCCGGACCCAGCACTGGCGCTCGGCAGCGGACTGATCTTCGGCAACGCAGTGTCTACCTCCAAGAACGTCAATTCCTTTGGCAGGTCAGCCGCCTGGGCCTCGCTGCCGAGGATGCCCTGCCATGCGGAGGAAGCGGCACTCGTCCTCTTCTCGGTTCTTTTGGTCACGCTGTTCGTGGCCCAGCCGATGTGGGTGATGGTGGCCGCCTGGCCGGGGTCCAAGACCTTGATCGTATGCGCCGCCTTGTTGTTCTCAAGGCCCATAAGTCGTACGCACCCGTCGTCCCAAGCGACAGCCACAAATTGCCCTAAGTAGTAATCAGCAACCGGAGCCTTGTTTTCCAAAATTGCCAAAGGGCTATTGCATCCGAATTTTTGTGATAGTGTGATAGGTTGATACCGTCTGGCTTCCATTTCACCGTGGAGACTTTGGAGCTGCTTCCCCTGCCCGTCTGGTAGATCTTCGAGACGACCTCGCACCTTGGTCGGTATATGAGGACGTTTCCTGACGCGTCGTCCCACGTTATGGATAAATCGACAGTTGGAGAGCTGACGGGGAATCCTAGTGGTGTGGAGTGGTCGAACGTGGTCTCGCTGAACGGAGCGAGCCGGAACTGGCCTCCCATCTTTGGTTGCTATTCGTGATATGCTGCAGAACAACAATTGAGGTTTCAACAGTCCCAGGGGCCGAATGCGCCGGACTTATATAGGCGTGACTGGTGAGCGAGTGCGGTTGTGCCCGGCAACCGAATGCGAAGGACTCGCTGTGAATACATGTAGCTTAACTGGTGTTCACGAGGTTGAACAACACTGGAAGTTGAGGTGTGAGTTGTGATGGTTTATTTCACACTGTACACCTCCCGCAAATCTCAGGCAGAAGACACAGTGTTGGTGAACCTCAAAGCAGCATTCACTATTCAGAAGTCTTCAAGCACCAGGCGGTTCTAACAATATCCAGAATCAGATGCATGCGCACGAAGCCGCTGCCACCTCCACATGCTGAGGATGCTGCAGTCTTCTATCTACAAGCGAGTAAGACGTAAGTCCCAGGTCAATTCAGTCACCTGAGCCTAACTTCAGAGCAGCCATCATCATTCGTCAACCCCCTACATTCTTTTGCCCATAGTATACTCCCGAGGACCAACTCCATCACAACCGTCTATTCAATGACGTAGTTTTCGGCCGAGGATTTGACGTCTTTGGAGAATGTGACTTCTTCGTTCATGTCAATCAACGAGACGGCGGTTACCTGCAGGAAATGGTCAGTGGCTGGAGGGGAAGTGAGAGTATGGGGAACGGGAACAAACATACATCGACATCAATGTAAGGCGAGTCCTTCTGGAAGCGGACCGTCATGGGGAAGAACTCGTTCTCATCACTGGCCTCGGCCTCGAACTCAAAGGAACCGCTCGAGTTCTCCTCGCTCACTGTCCCGATGGTCCACTCAATCATATCGCCCAGGAACTCGTACGTAGCGTCGAAGCTCGACACCGCGGGCTCCGCGCTCTGGTACGGGATCAAGACACTGACGTCCTTCAGCGTATCATTGCCCGTGAGCTCGTACTCAACCGTCATGTTGTACTTGTCCGAGTCCTTGTTGATCCACACTGTGAACGTGATGGGGCAGGCACTGCTGTCGTCCACCTTCGGGTTGGCCCGCCACCTCAACACGCCGACCGAGTTATTCACAGGGAATCCCTGAGCTGTGTTGGCCATCTGTATGGCCTTGGACTTGTTGAACGCGTTCCGGTCCACCTTGGGGTGCGTCCTGAATTGAGCGCCGTGCGACGCATGCGCGGTAAGGTCGAGCTTGATCTTTGTTAAGCTCGGGTCGGAGATGCGGAGGGTGAGATCGCCATTAACGGAAAGCGAGTTGACGGCGCCATCCCTCGAGAGGTTTGCCGTGATCGACTCGTTGATGATGATGTGGATGGCATCTCGGTCCATGGTTGTCGACATGCGTGGCTCTGAGGGTGCAGCCACCGCAGGCGAGGGTGTTACGAGCGGGCTGTCGTCAATTTCACCGCCCATCTCGCCCCGGACGCGCTCGAACATGTCGGTGGTCTTGGATTTCTTGCCCAGCTGCATACCCTTGCCCTTGAGAGGACCAGGCCTTGTGAAGTCAGTATGGGTAGTTGTCCCAGTATGCGTGACGGTACGTACTTATTGAATGTTTTGTTCTTCTCAGCCTCGTAGGAGTCGAACGTTTCCTGGGTAGCAGGCCGCGAGGGCGGGGTGTATGTGGGATAGACTGGCGTCCGGGGCATGCCGCTGCGCATCCCTCTGGCAGACTCCTTGCGCTGCATCTCAAGCTGCTTCGCCTTCCGTTTCCTCTCCTCGGTAGCTTCTAGCTCCTTGTTCTGCACTTGGAATTAGCATACCCTCCAGAAACAAAGACCACACCACGACAGAATCCGGCATACCCTAGCAATAATCTCTTGGATGCGCTCTTCGTGACTCTCCATCTCGAGGAAGGTCTTGATCTGGCTAATCGTGAGGTTCTCGCGGTACCCCAACGTCACCAGCTCGTCGAAAGCGCTGAGCAACTCGTAGGCATTGCGCACGATCTCTCGTTCGTCCAGACTCTTGCACGTATTGGTCACGACCTGGGCGAAGAGGTGTAGAGAGTCGATGTCTTGTAGGATGTTCGACTGCTTGTTCGTGATAAGGACCATGTATAGCTCGTCGAGGGGTTGGTAAACGAAGCGGACATTGTCCTGCTCGACTGTCGTGTGTTGGGTACCACTATCGGCGAGCTTGGGGAACGATGCGAGAAGCGCTTCTATCCGAGAGCGTGGCATCTCACGAAACTGCCTCGAAAGGACGGCCTTTCCCCCTCGGGTGCAGATAGAGGCTGCAAGGACAACCTAGGCACCGAGTGTTAGATTCGCTCCCGGTAGAGGACAATTTGGAAGTGCGTATAATTCTAATCTTACCATGTTTACTGTACGCTTATGACGAGCACAACGGATTGGTATAGATCTGTACTAGACTCTCCGTTTCGCGGTTGCTGGGCAGTAGCAACATTGAACTCAAGGTGGGATGCTGAAGGTGTCCACAGAACGTGGATTATTGGATTATCAGGGGAAGCCACCTACCCTTATCCGCTTTAATGCATAGTCCGTAAATTGCGTTAATACAGTAATTCTGTCTAACGAGTATATTAAATGAAGGTAACCTGGTCTGTGCACAAGCACCTGATTACTCCACCTTGTGGAAAAGCGATTTACCCACGTTTTTTCCAACCTAAAACGCGTTGTCAGTCTTAAGATTGCCTGGTCCCAAGCTCCATGCCAACCCGAAAATAGCCACGACCACTTCGACTGTTCTCGACGACCAACACCCCTCGACCTGTAACGCGAAGAAAGCCACTGCGACGCTCTTATTGACTGCCGATACTTTCGGCCTGCCCATACTGCCTTGATAGAGGATACCACGAGCTTGTGTCATTGCTGGAGTTGATTTATCATATAACTGGCCCCCGATCCCCTCACTCTCACTTCCCGGCGCAGGTAACGCACTTGCCATCATCATACCACCGCCTACCGTCTGCGAAGCTGCACTCTCGACACAATCTATCTTCCTTCAGAACGGCCCCAGGCGCACCTAACCGAAGACCTTTCTGGGATGGCCACCGAAGCTGTCCCACATTCGGCCCTCGAGGGTCAGCTGGATTCCGAGCTTTTGAATTATGACCCCGAAGTCGAAAACGACCCCGAAGTAGACTGGCAGCCGCAGAATATGGACTCTGCAGTTGCAGACTTGTCTACGACCACGAAATCGAACGCGGCCGCCGCACTTACTCCGGCAGAGCCAGCCGCTATCGGTGACGCTGTGAGCGAGATCGACTGGGAAGACAACGGATATGCCGGGGTACCTGAGACACATCCAGTACAATCTAACCAGGAAAACGGTGGTGAGGCTTCAAATTCGGCTTTCCTCGAGGTCGGAGGCGCTGAGCCCGAAATCGAAATTTCGTCCACCAGTGTGGAAATCACCGTTCAAGCTGAGGGAGGTGCGGAGCAACAAGAAGATCTGGATGTCAACAATTCCTTTGATATTGGCAATGTTAATGGCGCTGAGGAAGAACTGACGGGTGGAGAGTTTATGGAGCACGAGATCACATACGACGATGATAATAGCGCCGTGCCGCGCGACCAGGCTGAGGCGCATACTGCAGAATTTGGCACAACATCTCAGGAATATGGCGAGGACCGTGGGGAAGGTGAAGGCGAGGAGGATCACCATGAGCAGGATTTCGAGGGGTCAAAGATGAATACCACTTTTGAGCTTGGCGATGAGGCAGAAAATAACGCTGCGGATGGCCAGGGAGACGAGGCTCATGACATTCAAGAGGCTGGAGTAATCAGCGATGACGAGTACTCGAACCAGTCGGGCGACGCCCATAGCGCGCTCGAGGGCACAACGCCTGACATCACTGTCAACTACCGCAACGAAGAGTATCCTCTCGTTCACGGGCAGAACAACATCGATACACAGATGGGTTTCTTTGAGGAGTTGTCAGTCCTGGATTTGACGGTGGATCAGCTCCTCGGGAAGTTTCGCGAGGAATTAGTTGACGATCTCGGGGCGCAAGATGAACTCGTACTCCAGGTGGACGAGCTTGGCCTGGAATATGCTGAGGTATGTCCGTTCCCGACGAAATTCCCTTCCTTTGCCCAGCTAACAAACCGTCCAGTCTACCCAACGTGATCACCTCTCTGGTGTGACTCTTCGCCAACTCCACGAGATCTTTGATCAGCTTGCCAAGAACCAGGATCCTGATGCGACCCGTACACTGTACACCAACCTTCTCGTTCGCCCCCACCCTGCTAAGCGCCTGGAGCTGTTGATTGACGAGGCCTTCAATGGCAAAGGCTTGGATGAACTCATGTACCGTTTCCAAACCACTAACGACTCCAGTAACTCGCATGGTGAGAGCGCCGGAGACGCCATCTACGTGGAGAGTTCGGATGGTGACCAGGAGGCAGAGATGGAAGATGCGGATGCGGATGCGGAGAGTGTTTCTCCTGAAGATGAAGGCGCCTCCGGAAGTGAAGGCGATGATCGCAGTGAACAGGACTCGAGTAATTCGGTCGAGTACCTCGGTGACAACAACCTTGATGAAGCAGCACACGACGCCGATTTCGAGACTGTTCAGCAAGTAGATGGAAATACTCCTGGACAGGACGTTCACAGCGTCGACAATGACCTCGTCGGCGAACAGCCAAACAACGAAGGCATTATTAACGACTCCGTCACTATTGAGGCTGAAGCGACGGAACTGGAGGACGTGGTACATGAAAATGGTATAGGCCATCACGCCCCAAACCAGCCCTACAGGCTGTGCCTCTGTGAGGACTGTGTCTTTGGTCCAATCCTGACCGATTGGGTCACTGAAGACGACATGAAACAGACCAGGAGCCAGCGATTTTGTGAACAAGGCACTAACAACACATGTGGCTCGTCAGATAACGAGAACGATGACTACCGCTCTGAGCCTAATGCCGTTAACGACGTTGATAACGGGGGTTTCGACTTTGTCGACCTAGATGAAGACGATGAACAGACTGGTATGCTCGAAGTCGAGCAGGCGGGAAGCAGTGCTACGGCCACGCTGGACGGTGACAACGTGAACGAAATCGACTACGACGAACACGACACCAACGATGCTACAAACGCCGAGGCGCCTCCTGTGATTCTCCAGGAAGAGAGCGTTAATGAAATTGACTGGCGGGACTTCCCTGAAGATGGCGAGCCTGCTGTCGGCAAGGAATCACCGGGCATCTCTGGCAAGAGACCTCGGTCTGAAGTGGATGATGGCGAGGAGCTTGATCTGGATACTGAGAACGGTATGTCCTTCCTCTGCTATTATCAACCCCCTGCTTTACTAACATGAATCGTCGTTCCTAGACGTCAAGCGTCGTCGCTCTTAAGTGCCAGCTCATATCCTGCGAAACTTTCCGAGGCTACCACCCAACGACTCCCTTCTCTCCCTCAACACCCTACACGGTTGCTTTATTCGACGCAGCTGTGGTTCCTTATCACGTGGCGTGCCTATCTCCTACGCCATTCCCTTCAACTTCTTTCACTTTCTTCCTCTCCACCCCTCGTCGCTGGTCCCACCAGGTGATCGTCCCATTCTCTTGAAAAGAAACAGGCCCAGTAGGCCTCGCTCACTTGTGCGCAACGATCGCTCTCGAAAGGTAGGTTCGAGGGATTGATGTGTCTTACTAACCGTAGGTTTGGAGTTGGGCGTCATGTCCGCATACACACCCCTTGTTGGTCGCCCACACCTTGGTTCCGAGAGTCGACACCACAAAACCCTAGAGGCGACTGTCTTAGGCAGCCGAGGAACAGCTGGCTACGTTCTATCTATGGGGACCACGTCGGTATGATGACTCCATTTCAACACCGGCTGCTGTCAACCTCAGCCTTGGCGCGGTAGCCCCTACCACCCTCTACTGTTTCGGGCCACTTTATTCCCTTCTATCTTTCTTTCTTTTCGTGTATGGCGTTTAATGGAAGGGAGGCTGCCCATCAGGTCGATATCATTAAGGTCAAGTAACGCTGCCGTCGCTCGACACCCCAATTTGTTTTTAATGGAACGGCTGGAGTCTCGGTCACCTCTAGGTTTGCTTGTCTGTTGTGGAATTTGGAACGTCATGATCATACATAGATGAGGCTTGGGCTCACTAGAGAGGCACGCCTGGCCTGGTATTCGTTATCTGTTTGTCTGGGGATGTTGTCTGGCCATGGGCTTGATATGCCCAGCAAAGGTATCGGCGTCTAGGACTGCAGGGGACCTTTACTTGTGGTCTTCGGATAGTTCAAATCGTCTTTTGTTTCTCACGGTTCTATATTGTGCTGTAGTGGTATTAACCCTTGACCTTGAAATACGTGGACTCTATTATATGGAGTCTACCGACGTGAGTTTGTCCGAAGCAGAGTGCACGGAGTATTTACCCGAATCCCGATCGTTGAATTCTCTGTTTTAGTGGGTAGGTACATGTCCATTCCTTCATCGCAAGGGTTAATTAATGTCAACGAGGAGGGCCAAGGTTGTTTCAAAACATTGTACGAAAGCACGCACAGCAAGTTTTGAAACAGGCCAGTACGAACCGTGGTGGAGACTCCACGTGTCGTCCTGCACTGAAGAGGAGGACGTCGTATCAGGCCAATTTTACCTGGTATTTCGCAGAGTGTTAGATCCGTTTTGTACGCTGTATATTCTACTTCGTACATATACTCGTACTCAACGGCTGGCCTGATATGGTAGGGCGAGGGCGCAAAATGTTCTATTAGTGTACAAATTGGTCGACAATATCATCAATAGATAGATTCGTCCCATATGTGCATCACGTGTATGGAATCGGAACCTGAAGAAGTGTTCTGTCTGGTATCTACATGTACGAGTAGTGTATAGTGGATCATCGATGCGAGCAAGATCAGGGCCATCAATTGATCTTCCCGAGTCTAGCACCATTTAACGCCTTTTATCAAAACTTTATAGCTCAGCCTACCACCAGATGTGACTAGATCAAAAGGAATACGAAGAGGCCAGCTGGATTGCGAATCCATCAACACTGTCTGCACTGGTACCACTGAGATTCAATTCCCATAAGGACACAGTGTACCTATGATCCTAGATACATACGGACGAGGCCGCTGTGCCCTGTGGTATGAAACTCCAGTACGAAAGTCCCTGAATACCGACTAAGCAAGTGCACATATGCTCCTTTTGACCTTGATCAAATATATACACTGTATTGCATACATGTACAGTGAACAAATTTGTACGGACGTAGTGCTCTCTTAGTTTTGAGGGGCGCAATAATCCTTCAGAGTATTTTTGTACCTGGCCTAAACTGGTGCCTGGAGCTTCTTCTTTCTATACACTGGCTGTGCACTGTACCGAAACGACCCTTGACAATTGCCCCCTCGTATCCCCCGGCCCCTGCATACTGGAGTTATCCCAAAATAATCCTTTTATCCACGAAACATCAAACTTGAACTAGGAACGTGCCACTTCCCTGGACCCTCGCAAGCCGCGGCGCACTTTCAAACCATTCCCATTCGATTCCAACATCCATTCACCAGACGGCCTCAAAACAACAACCCACGTCACGGTCTTGTACGTTGACGACGGAGAAGAAGTATCACGCTCATTTCCGCCAAGGGACCCGACTTAATTTTGTCCTTTCGACTCTTGCGAATTCATCGCCAATGTATCGGGGCTGATCAAGAAGCCACCTCTTCTCATCCACGATCTGGACCAACCAACCGACCGACTTCGTCACCCCTCGCCCGGCGCGAGCGCCCCTGCCTGCTCTACTCCTCACTGCGCATGTATCTCCTGGACGACTTATAGCCTTCTTTTTTGAATCGCAAAACGAATATCGAGTCCCAGAACCTGCGCCCTCTCCGACACCCCGCTGTCCCAGCCAAGATGATGCTCGAGGAGAAGTATGCAGTCCTATACCCCCGTGCGCCGCTATTGCTTGGGATGCTCGATTTTTTCGGAGAAACATACGCTGACAGAAGCTTTTCCTGCTGCTGTAGATACATAGGCTTGGCGTTAGCCATGACCTCGAGTATGGCAATTGGTACGTTCCCCCGCTCGTCTTTCTACACAATGCGACTCGGCTCATCTTTGCGGAGTCTTGCTGACAACTTCTTGCCATCAGGCACGAGTTTCGTCATTACGAAAAAGGTATATCCAGCAGCCTGATCTATCAATCGCCCTCGCATGCCCCTCACGACTTACCGATATCGTCTCTCAACTTGATGGCGCATGGCGCAGGGATGGATGCTAATTAGGTAACTGCAGGGCTTGCAACAAGCTGAGCGGCAACATGGCTTCGAGGGGGATGGTTACGTATATCTTCGAAGCCCCATCTGGTGGGCCGGTATCATGACATGTGAGTGTTCGAGTACTTCTCTAGAATCGTTCGACGTATACTGACGGGTGTCATCTCAGTGGGGATCGGCGAGGTTTGCAACTTCGCCGCGTATGCATTCGCACCAGCTATTCTTGTTACGCCTCTCGGTGCCCTGAGTGTCCTAATAGGGGCCATCCTGGGCTCGTACTTCCTCCAAGAGAAGCTCGGCATCTTGGGCAAGCTCGGTAGCGCAACATGTCTCATTGGCACCGTCATCATCGTACTCCATGCTCCTCCCGATGAAGAAATTGAGACCATTGATCAGATCTTGCATTACGCGATCCAGCCAGGTAGGTGCATAGTCCAATACGTCACTGAAGGCGCTGAAGCCCTGTCTAGGCTGAGAGATGTGTCGAGGCTTACGAGTTTGTCCGCACCTAGGTTTTTTGCTGTACGCAATCTCCGTCGCTGTCTTCGCCTTCGTGATGATATACAAGGTCGCGCCAGCTCATGGAAAAAAGAACGCCCTCATCTATCTCTCGATCTGCTCTACCGTGGGCTCAGTGTCCGTTATGGCGGTCAAGGCCTTTGGCATTGCCTTGAAGCTTACGTTTGCGGGGAATAATCAGTTCTCGCACCCGTCTACATATGTCTTCATGCTCTTGACTATCGTCTGTATCCTGACACAGATGAACTACTTCAACAAGGCGCTTGCCTCGTTCCCAGCCAACATGTAAGATCTATTCAAGTTCATTTCTTCCAAATGGGCCAGTTACTTACTCTATCACAGTGTCAACCCTCTCTACTACGTCACGTTCACAACGGCCACCCTTTGCGCCTCGTTCATTCTCTTTGGCGGCTTCAACACTACGGACCCTGTCACTGTGATCTCCTTGCTGTGTGGCTTCCTCGTCACTTTCACAGGTGTCTACCTATTGAACCTTTCTCGAGGCGATCCGAGTGGGCGAAAATACGCAACAGGGAGACAAAGCATCGACGTTTCGGGTACGGACATGATCTCCAGTATCCAGACTCGGCTGAGCATGCAGTCGAGGAGGAGTATGGATCCCCATCGCCGGCTGAGCGTGAGCAGTCAGCATGGCGACCGAGAAGGCCTTATCAGAGCCTACGACGAGGAGGCCGGTGGCTTCGGCCTGACCGACCTCGCTGAAGAGAGCGAAGACGACGACATCTTCCCCAATGGCAACGGGGCTGCGAGTGCCAAAAATAAGACGCTCGGAAACTCGATAGAATTGCAGGAGCGGAAATCCGACTCATAACGCGGCCGAATGTGTACACATTACACCACTTTCCATGCATACTTATTTCCCGACATTCCCGCCAGCTGCTTGCTCATTGACTGCATTCAGAGAGTGCTGGTCGCTTGCGTGTTGACGGCATATTTCCGGCGGTTCCATTTTACGTTCTATTCCGTCCCACCCAGCCAGCGGCATCGGGACTCATTTCATGCAAGTTACTCGAGATGATATGGCTCCATATGCTGAATCATGGAACGCATGGGGAGCAGCTTGTCTTTTTTTGATGAATGGTCACAAGGCGGGTTCTGGCGGCATATTCGGGCAGGATTACTTGGGTCCGGCGGCTTCGTCTTTCACAAACAAGACCCTCGACTGGGCTTCCTGCGGTAGTCGTCGTTGGCGGGTGGTAGGCCCCCCATCTAAGCGCATGTGCTGGTTGGTCACTTGCCATGCTTCTCGCCATGTCCCCTGTCAGCAGAGAGAGGGGCTGATAGACGGCTTTGCCGCTCCGGGGTGCCCATTCTTGCATAAATGTTGCATATCACGCTCTGTCAGCGATGGATAGGGGGTATATGGCGTTCAAGGCGCGAGAAGGAGACGGCTACGGCCTTAATTTGATCGTTTCCATGGGGCGTTTGGTTTGTCGAATCCAATATTACTTGTACTCATTGTTACCACCACTCTCGTCGTGCCTTGGTTGATGTATTATAATGTGAGGCTTCTCAACGAAGATTGTGTAGTATCATATCGGCACTATTTAGCATTGATGGCGGCATGGGGAGAAAGGAACCAATCAAGCACCCGTCATATTCGGATGTCTGGTCTTATTCTACCCCTTTGGCACCATGGGGGCCAATCCGTGGCGATCATTCGTGCTCAATGTACTGGTCGATGATATCGGCCACGATACAGCTCACAGACGCCGCTATATATACATAACCTAGAGCTACCGTGGACGCCAAATCCCACTCGACCAGATGAGAAATGGACAATGGCGAGTTGTCTAGAGTAGATGCGTTCTTCGCGGGAAAAATACGCCATGCGGATACAGCATTGTCAAACCGAAAACCTCAATTTGCTGTCTCGAGAGTATAGTTTGTGTATCATTACACGTCAAACGAAAACGTTCCATTTACCCGTTCCTTCTCCGAGATGCAAATGATAAAGACATGGACGCCTTTGTAAGAAACCACTGAAAGTAGACCGGGGTTCCATCTTCTTTTTTTGGTAAACCGTTGCTACCGACCCTTCTTCGTTTCCTCCTCCACACTCAACCCTGCCATTTTCTGTTTCTCTCCCCCGTCAGTGGTGATACCATTGGGCCGGCTGACAGTTCTACCAGCGGCAGGTGATGCCACTAGTAGAAAAAGGACTGCTGAGGAGCGCCGGATTCCTGGTCACCGCCAGAACCAAGAGACAGAGGATCATGGTACTCAAGACCCTGGGCCTCGTCATGCTGCGAGTAACTAGGATCTCCACCGGTATAAGCAGCAACGGGGTCAACATCGGAGGCCGGAGCATGGCTCTGCGTGAGCTGGCTATCCTATAGCTCAGCCGCAGGAGCAGGAGCAGCACCCTCCTCAGCGCTCGCCGCCTCCGCCTGCCTCTGGGCATCAGCCTGAGCCTGGAGCTGAGCGGCCTTAGCGCCGTAGTCAATGCTCGCGGGCTGCAGGATGGCCTGCTCCTCCTTGGGCTCAACAACAGTGACAATGTCGGGCAGGGACTTCTGAGGACCAGACTTGCCCTCGGGGTCGGAGCCCCGCATGATCTTCACCTTGATACCGAGGACACCCTGGCGGAGGAGGACGTGGCGGGTGGCGCTGTCGATGAAGTCGAGGGCGGGCTGACCGGAGTGGATCATGAAGCCGTCGGTGAACTTCATGCTCTTGGCGCGGGCGGCGCGGAGCTTGCCGGAGACGACGACCTCGCAGCCCTTGGCGCCGGACTCCATGATAAAGCGGAGGACACCGTAGCAGGCGCGGCGGACGGCGAGACCGTTGAGGAGCTTGTATCGGAGGGACTCGCACTGGGCGACGGCGGAGAGACCGCGGTTCTGGACCTTGGCGGCGTAGAGGGAGACGGAGTTCTCGGGGAACTTGAAGCGCTTCTGGATGAGGGAGGTGAGCTCGCGAATGCGGCGGCCCTGCTCGCCGAGGACCTCCTGGGTGTGGGTGGCGCGGATGATGATGTCGGTGACGGTGGGCGTTACGCGGACCTCGACGCCGGAGTAGCCCTCCTCAGCGAGCTCGCGCTGGAAGAACTCGTTGAGCTCGGCGTAGAAGACGCCATCGGCGACGAACTTCCTGCGCTTGGAACTGTGCATTGGGAAAAGAAGAATCCGAGTCAGTTTAACGTCCATCCCACGTTTTTATTCTCCACTGTGCACACCCGAGAGCAACAGCCACCGTCCCCTCCGGGGCCAGGATACATCGAAGCAGCTGGTATGACAACTTAAAGGTGCAGTTCGAGCGTGGCGAGGGGTATAGGAGGGGCAGATGAATCACTTACATCTGGGTTCCGGGGACGGGAGACATGTTGGGCTATGTCTTTTGAGGTCTCGCTTTGGCGTGCTGACTGGAGAGGAAGTTGGGCGTGGGAGGCGAGTTGGAATTGAGGGTGAGGTTGAAGTCGTGGAGGGAGATGCCAGCACAAAATGCCAATGGTTGATTTTCGGTAGCCTCAGTGGTGGTTTGGGGGCTCTGGCTCTGCAGCGTCGTCGGGAGTGGCCCAGCAATTTCTGGGTGTGGGCAGAAAATGAGTGGGAAGCCCTAAGCTTGAATTTTAAGAATCAAATTGGTCTGTGCGCAGCATCAGTTCTGAGAGGCCCCACACTTTTGTCATCCTTGTTTTAGGATGGAATCAATCACTTGTTCAATAGTCTTGTCATTACCGAATTCAGCTTGCATTTGAGACATGGA